>JACEGR010004901.1:0-80778 GCA_014170235.1 Listronotus bonariensis
TAAAAAAGTAACTAACCAAAACTAACCATGACCGCCTCAATGTGACAGTTTTTTCATGATATCAAGGAATTAAAAAGAATAGATTTAACTAACCAGAACTAACCATGACCGTCTCATTGTGACAGTTTTGCATGACCGTCCATAGCGCTTTGAACCAATCCAATTACACGTGATTTTACAAGCAAGAATTTATTGAGAAAATGATAATGGAATATAAAACAGGAACAGTGTGGCTTCCTATGTAAAAATAGTGTCGCATTTTCATTCTTGTAAATAAAATGTTTTATATAAGATGTAATGTGTATATTTATAAGGTGGTTTTATTTCTTAACGATAATTTATATAAACAATTACATTTGCTTAACTGCCGGGCCAAACTGGGATATTCAGAAACAGATACATTTTAGGTGCGGGCCGAACTGGGTCATTTTATCACAGGGTACCTGACCCTTTGGGCCGAAACAGGCTTGGCCCGTATCCCTGACCCATTTATATGGAAAAAGTTTATATAAACATGGGTCCTCAAATTCTTTGTTCTCAAGTTGAACACCCTGTTCCAAAAACCTAAAAATTTCCAAACACAAACGTTACCTAATTGCTAATAGGAAGTTATAAAAAGTAATTTTTAAAAGAAAAATTTCCTGTAGTTTTTTATGAAAAACTAAGCACGGTACGTAAAAATATTAAGATACTAAAAAAATATAAAAGTTGCAAAAAGTCAGTGGCGTACATTTTTTGTCAATAATATTAGCTGAGATGCGTCCGACGCCGCCACTGGTCTTACTAATTAAAATTAATTTAGGGGTAAATTAACTTCCCACAACTACAAATACCACAGCCAAATTTTATTATAATCGGATAAGGCATATTTAGGTTATTATTAAAAACCCGTTTTGCTTTGTAAAATTTAACACCCTGTATCGTATAAACAGAGCATTTCCGGACCTATGTTTATATGAACTTTTTTTCATAAAATTGGCTCAGGAATACGCTTTTAAATTTTCTTACCGCAATTAGCAAACAACCTGTATTATATTTATTGAACTGGAGTAAAATGCTCTATAGGCTGACCTTGCAGGAACTCTTTAAATTGGATTAAAAATTGTGTAAAAACATATAGTCACTTGTAATACCACTAGTGCCAAATTTGTTTCCGGCAATTTTTAAGGCCACGAATATTTTGAAAATTATCCCAAGCTGCAGGAAATGGAGAATTTTCTAAAAATATTCGTGGCTGAGAAAAATTTCCCGGAATAATTTAAGCACGTTTGGTGTTCGGTAAGCAAATTTCACACCAAGTTTGTGTTAAATAATATTCTTGTAGTACACGACCTTTAAAATTTTACTATAAAATAAATATTTTTTATTTTACCAATTGTAGTTGCAAATATATATAATTTTGGAGCTTATCATTGTTTATTCTTTTATATTACATACAAGTTATATTACTACAGTTGGTAAAAATAGTTTATTTTAATTTTTTTAGACCTATACCTTGCTTTCGTTTGCCCTTTCACTGATGTCTAGTACTTCAGTCTTATGATATTATTTTACTAACTGTAGTTGTATAAAATTGTCATTTAGGGTCTTAAAACCTTACATTATTTTATATTAGGTTTGCTCCAGGAGGCTGTCAGAAATGTTTGCAACTGTTCGGATTCTGCGCACGTCAAATTTGTCGTTCCAGCAGTGCCATGTTTCTAACATTATACAATTGTTTGTTGTTCCAGCAGTAGTTTTAAGATGTTGGAAACTGTTTGAAAAGTTTGCAAACTTTCTTCAAATATTGCTGACAATTTTTAACACAACCTTTCTTGTATTGACGTATACGCAGTATGCACGCCTTGTTTATTTTTCGTTCCAGCAGAAAACTATTGCCAACATTTCTGACTAGTGTTTGTAACAATTTCTGTAGTTTACGATTGTTGCTAACATGTTTCCAACATTCTGCTGGAACAAACCTATTATGTTATGTCTGAAATAGTACAACTGGTACAAAATAACATTTTCTTTAATTATGTATGTGAATGACAGACATTACGTTAAAACAAATTCAATGATTATGTCAAAAAATTTCCACTATAATTCGCTCCAGGGTACCCCAGACAGAAGAAATTTTTTTCGATAAATGCTGTTGTCATGGTAATGCAACCTAAACTACACATATTTGATTGGTCAAAAAACAGTGGTGTGGAATTTTCAGTGTAATTCGTGTGTAACTTCATTTTTAGAAATTTTAGAGAACTATTTTTAAAGTAAAATTTTACATTGATGTGTGGTAGAATATTGTAAAAAATAATTTAATATGATGGAAAATATTATATTTTTTTATATCAAATTATTTTTTACTATGCTATAACACATCACTGTAAAATTCTGCTTTAAAAATATGCATCTCTAAAATACATTTAATAAAATGGCAGTACCTGATTTATTTAATATCATATTAGCAATTTTTTATTACTAGCCGCAGAGTCATATTGTTATGATGACTCACTTACGTTTTGTAAAAATATGTTTTTGGTTTATGCTGAGTCTCATCTGGAAAAACATCGAGACTCGGGTAGTAGATTTCGATGTATTAAGCAGTACGGAATAAATGTTTTGTTATTGATAATTCGGGCGTTTAATTATTGTTGTATGTTGAAGAGAGTTAAATTTTATGTCAAAATTTAAAGTAAAAGACCAAATTAAAAAAAAATGTATTTTTTTACATTGTTTTAACTGTTTTTAAAATACTTGGCTTAAGGCAGCGAATTATTTTACAAAAATATTTAAAATAATTAAATTGTATGTTAAATTTGGCTCCCTCTTGCCCATTTTTTAAGTTGTAATGCGTAATGTAAAAAAATTGACAATTACATTTTTTTACTCTCATGCTTTACCTTTAAATTTTAACATAAAATTCAATTCTCTACAGTGCGGTTATGTGTGACCAGACCTTTAGGATTACTGCTATAAAGCTTAAAATGTTTTTTTACGACAATAAATAAATGATTTACTGAATTTATCGTGGATAATAACTATTTATGTGAGGTATAATGTATAATTTACTTTACTAAAGTGCTGCACATGATTTGTTATAAACAGATGCTATATTTGGACCAAAAAATTCGATCCAAAAATAAAGTTGTTTACTAGATTACATATTAGGACACATACTGGACTTGCATAAATTAACAAAGATAATAAATTGCAATTTAGTGCACAATAACCAGAATTTTAGCAAAAATGAAAATTATGATTTTGAAAAGTGCTTTATTAATTCAATAGGGATAGAAAAGAAGAATAAATTATCTCTAATCCGAGAAGTGTTACAATTTCTACCACGCGTTTTGGGATTTCATGACACGCTACAAAAAAAAACAAAAGATGGCTGTAAAATCTGTTTAAGGGTGCTCGCCCACTTAGACGCAGCGTCGCGTCAAGAGATAATTCGCTGAGTTGCTTTACACGTAATTAAATAGAACCCCGCCAATATAAGCGGAGCGGCGCGGCGCGTCTATATTGGCGGGTTCATTTAAATACATGTAAACTTGTCCGAAGCAATTTTGATTCGTCGCGACGCGTCGCCTAAGTGGGCGAGCACCTTAAATATAGGAAAAACCACAAATAAATCGCTACTTAGCTCTTTTGGGAACACTTCTTACATTTATTTTTGGAAAACTAGTAGAAGATATCACAAAGCGCTCTTCCTACATTCGTTAAACTTTAAAGGTGAGAGGAGCATGGTTTTTAAACTTTCTTTTTGGGCATTTTTTTACATAATTTTGTACATATATTGTGAACACCTAGTATAAAAAAGTATACATTTTGGGAATTTTAAAAATATACATTTTTGGGAATTTTAAAATAAGTATACATTTTAATTAGTTTACTTAACATTGGAAAATTTAAATACATACATAAAAATATACGTGAGGTGTCAAGGTCTTAAAAGTATAAATTAAACAATTTTCTAGGTTACTTTTATAATAATAAAATAAAAACATTAAACAAACTGGGTAGCGTAGAAATGCAAAACAAACACTGGAAAATTTGATATTTAAAGAAGAGAGAAAGAAATTAAAGGGGATTGTTTATCAGATAAGGAGTAGTTAGTAAAGTAAAGTATAAAGTTAAAGTTTTAGTTACGCTCCCGTACGGGCTACCCCTAGTCGGGGGTATGCCCGTACTAAATTTAGTTAGTCAAATAAGTTAAGTTGGTTTTTGAAAAATGCAAAGTTAGTTTTATGGTCCACCGGTCTCATGGTCCCAAGAAGATAGTTCCATATGGTACTTTTGCTCCAGTGACGTAAAGTGGCCCTATATGTATTCAAAATCTACGTCACAATATTAATATTTTTTAAATATAGGGTGTGAAAATTTGAGATAAATTACTCTCATGAAAGAAGCGAACGCTGGAGAGTTTTATTTAAGTTTGGTAATATTTGTAATTTTTATACAAACAAATGGGCTATTTTTTTTCAAAAATCGCGTTTCTCAGTTTAAAGTGCTCCAAAAATATACAAAAAAAAAAAAAAATGAAATTTTAAAAAGTCTCCACAGCGTTACCTGGGGAAAACGATTATTCAACGAACCAACTTAAATTTTTTGATTTCATCTTATCCAGCACCGAGACATCATGGTTACCGCAATTCACCCTTTTTAATACACGGTATTCTGAATCGTATTCGGGTACATAGTATTCGAATACATGTGTTTCTTTGGTATTCTGCTGAATACTTTGGTCAGTATTTCGGATTTTGTATTGTGAATACCGTTTTTAAATGATGGTATTCGAATACAGGTTTTGAGTATTCAAATACCGGGATTGAAAGTATTCGAATACCGAGATAGTCAGAATTTAAATACTGGGATTTTAAATATTCGAATACCTAGAATATCAGTATTGGAATACCAAAATGTGAATACGAGTATTTGAATACAGGGATTTGAAGTATCTAATATCGTAATTTATTGGGTGGGGACCTTTTTTTGCAGTTAAAAATACAAGTTCTGAGCGCAAAGCGATGTTAATCTGTTTTAGAGGTAAATACTTGTTTTTCTCTTCAGTATTTATGAATTTTGAATACCCAATCCTGGTATGTACGAATACTCATCATTCGAATACTTTATTCACTTGGTATTGGAATACTCAGAATGCAAATACTTTTTCTTATACGGTATTCAGTATTCATATTCGAACACCGGATTTCACTATTCGACCCAACTCTGTATGTATGTATGTCATGTATTTTTAGGATTTAATGTATGTGTTGAGTATAGTAAATATAGTAGGGGAGCCGAAAATGCTAAATTTGCAGTTACTCAAGCGTCATAGAGACCCATTGGGTTGGCAAAGCTTAGATGAAAAAAATACAATGCATACCTAATTATCGAGTCCTTAACACGTTCGCTACCAAGCGGCTCATATATGAGCCAGTACAATTTTTAAAATAGACCGCCGGCTCAAATGTGAGCCGGCTACATTATAATACTAAATGCGAGTTTAAAAATTCGGGGTTTCCTGTAGAGGTTTTGTTTTAAAACACGGTCTGTGTAATGCTTCGGCTCGTATGTGTGTCAGGTGGTCTGGGTGTAGCATTTAGTATAAGTATAGTATTTATTTTAGTTCATTTTTTGGATATTTAGAATATATTTTTGTTTAGTTTTTTTATGTCAAAGATATCATAGAAGCAATTTTTGTTTTACTTATTTTTTTAGATATTTAGATAAAAAAATTATGTAGTCTTTGCCAAAAATTTTGTACAAGAAATATATTTTTTTTTAGATTTTAGTTTAGTTTTTTAGATTCTTAGAATAATTTTTTTTATTAACGATTTTTGATATCAAAAATGTACCTATATACTGTTAGTAAATACCTATATCTAGTGAAAGTAACTTTTATTTACGACGATTTAAAAAAAATGTAATAAAATGGACCACCGACTCATATATGAGTCGGGTTAAATAAACACTCAAATATGTTAAATTCCAACACTACAACTAATTAGCACTTCAATAAACATCAAAAGAAAGTAATTTTACAAAAATAATAAAGTGGTTTATGGGGTCGAAACACAAAATGACCCTCGGTAGCGAACGTGTTAAGCGGCTATAGACTTTTAGGTATGTCAAAAAAATTATTATCTTGGCTTGTGAAAATCAATACAAATCGTATTAAATTTTATATTTTTTGTTATCCCTAAGTTATTTTCTTTAAAATAAATAAAAATAATTACGCTCAAGCATGTCAAAATGTCTTTTTTACAAATTTGTAGCCCTTCGCTTTCTTTACGTCCCTGTCAAATTCTCAGATTAGTAGAATATACACTCTTTAGCACGTAACTAACTTACCCTATCTTAAATCTGACGCGCACAACAATTTTTAATAGATATATTTTTGTTTTCTACGATCGCCCCTGTATACGGGGCTCATATTTGGTGGAGTTATCGGGTACAAGGTCTCCTCCGGTATATTTTTCTGACGCGCTGTAGTACCTTCAAAAATCCCCTCTTGTGCTCTCCTACCAATAAGTTTTGACTGTGTCGTCAAAACAAAACAAAAATATAAAAATGTACTTTTTGAGTACGAATTTACCCCCTAACCTCTTTAATGGCAGTAATTTGTGAGCATTTCGGCATTATTAGTTTTATTTTTGACACTCAGACATTATCTGTGGCATACCTAGACAATTTTAATATTAATCATTAATAAATAGATACAATCAAATACCGAGTTTTTTTTAAATTTGTTTTGCTAAACATTACTCATCTTAAATAAGTTTAAAATTAATATAGATAAATATCATAATAAATTATTTTGTTGTTCATACCTTATAATTGCTCCGAAATAGAAGAAATGTACCAATTTAAGCACCTTCTACAGTAACCGCCAGAAATTTTGAACCATACGGAAAACTTATTTATTTTTGATTTCTCAAAAAATTTTATTTTTAATAAAAATATCTGCATACAGCGAAACTCACAAAACACTGATCAAAATTTAAATTAACCATAGCGTATACGAGGTAGGTGCAAATTAACGAATATAACACAAAAGAAAACTTCCTTTATTTTTGAACTTAGAGAAAATTACTATTTGGAAAACTTGTTTAGAATTAAAATTTATATCATATTTTAAAAGTACAGCCTTCTATTAAAAATTTGGAAGAAAAACGTGCTTTTCAAAACTTACCCCGTATAGAGATTAGATCGAACTAAATTAACTGTGTACTTAAATGCTTTAAGAATATCAAAGCTTTGAAATTTTACAAAATTTAAAGACAATAAGGATAATTAACGGCATTTAATTCAGTTCCATCTAATCTCTATACGGGGTAAGTTGGAAAAGTAACTTTTTCTTTAATTTTTTTAATAGGAGGCTCTGCTTTTAAGAAATGACATAACTTTTAATTCTAAACAAGTTTTCCAAATAATATTATTTTTCCTAAGTTCGAAAATAAAGGTAGTTTTCTCATGTCTCACATTCGTTAATTTGAACCTACCTCGTATATGCTATGGTTTATTTAAATTTAGATCAGTGTTTTGTGAGTTACGCTGTATGCAGATATTTCTATCAAAAATATTTTTTTTAGAAATCAAATATAAAAAGTTTTCCATATGGTTTAACATTTCTGGCGGTCACTGAACAAGTATCCCAATGCATTTTTGTTTACCTATTTTTTTCGTACATTTGGCAACACCTCGTCAACAGCGATCTGTTGCCATGCCGGGCAGGCGAGGCGTCCTTGACGTCGGCGCTCCGCTGCTGCTGCAGCAGCAGGCACGGGTCGCTTCGCAGGATGCGGGACTTCTTCAGCTCGTCAAGGATGTACCGGCTAACAAAGAAAAATTAAAGAGAAGCCATGTAAGCATAAGCGTAACCAGCCATCGAGCCTGGGGAGGCCTAGGGGGCCCAAGAAATGATTAAGCAAGTTTTATAATGTTTTTGTATTCCAAAAAAAAAAAGTTTATATCAAAACAAAAGTCTCTTACCTTAGACCAAAAAATAAAAAAAGGTCCTTACCTCCAAACATTACCATGCGTACACACCTGTACCTATGAATTTATCCTAGGAGGGGCCTACAAACACCCTAGGGGAGGCCTAGACAATACTCAAACCTACAAACCTGGGGCTGGTCGCCTCTGGGAGGTCCCGACCCCAGGCCGCCCGTAGTTACGCCAGTGGATGTAAGAATAAGTATAAGATCATAAAAGGATTTTTCTGTTAATAATTGACGAGATGGAGAAAAAATATAAGCGTCCAGTTTTTTTTAATATTCTAATCCAAAGCATCACACATACAACTAGCTACGCACTATGTTTAGTGTGATAATATGTGTAATGAAAATTATATCTTCAATTTTTTAGACGTGGATTGCTACACTTCCGACATATTTTTTCCACAACTACCTCAATACGGGTATCAAATGAAAGGGCTTGATTGGTAGAATAAAGCTTACTTTAAAAAAATTAATTAAAGATGGCTGCCGCGACAAAATGGCTGATGATAACATATTTTTTATTACAACTACCTCAATATGGGTATCAAATGAAAGGGCTCGATTCGTAGAGTAAAGCTCACTATGAAAAAAATAAAATCCAAGATGGCCGCCGCCACAAAATGGCTGATAACATATTTTTTTTCACAACTACCTTAATATGGGTATCAAGTGAAAGGGCTTGATTCGTAGAATAAAGCTCACTATTAAAAAAATAAAATTAAAGATGGCTACCGCCGACAAAATGGCTGATGATAACATATTTTTTTCACAACCACCTTAATATGGGTATCAAATGAAAGGGCTTAATTAGTAGAATAGAGCTCACTATGAAAAAAATAAGATCCAAGATGGCTGCCTCCACAAAATGGCTGATGATAACATGTTTTTTTCACAAACTTCCTTAATATGGGTGTTAAATGAAAGGGCTTGATTCGTAGAATAAAGCTCACTATGAAAAAATAAAATCCAAGATGGCCGCCGCCTGCAAAATGGCTGATAATTTTTTTCACAACTACCTCAATATGGGTATCAAACAAACGAGCTTGATGGTAAAATAGAGCTCTATATAACAAAAAAATCATCAAATATGGCTGATAACATATTTTTTTTCACAACCACCTCAATATGGGTATCAAATAAAAGGGCTTGATTAGTAGAATAGAGCTCTACTATGAAAAAATAAAATCCAAGATGGCCTCCTCCACAAAATGGCTAATAACATATTTTTTTCACAAATACCTCAATATGGGTATCAGATAAAAGGGCTTGATTAGTAGAATAAAGCTCACTATGGGAAAATAAAATCCAAGATGGCCTCCTCCACAAAATGGCCAATTACATATTTTTCTACAACTACTTCAATATAACATTGTTGGTAGGTTATATTAAGACTCGATAGGATGAGAAGTATTAAATAACAACAAAACTAAAAACTTGAAAATAAATTATATAATGTTGTAGTGTAGCGTGTGTATGTAATGTGCTTAGCGTATTCATAGTAAATATTATGAGAGAAATGTTAAGTAACGATTTTATTATTTGTCTGATCAACCCCAGATTGATGAGAAGATTGGTCCGATCTGGTAGCTAGGACTTACCGAATTATATTTTAGCTTTTAATACAATAAAACCGTTTTACAAAAAAAAAAAACAAATTCTACCATAATTTACAATATACATAAATAAATAAAAAAGGAAAAAAACTTAAGTTTGATTCTGCAATATTAAATTGCTACCTAACTTACTTCCCGGTCTCCATATCAGGGCGTATACTTTCTAACCTTTGACATTTATCCGGATTTTAACGAGTGAAATCGAAAATTTGCTTAGCACAACATCGATTATTTAAATGGCTTACGAGGGTTGGCTAAAATATATAAAATTCAGATCTGGTTTTAATAAATAAAAAACTCGTTTTAATGCAGTAATTTTATGTGGAACATTTAAAATTACCTTTATAAAATTTAATAAAACAACATTTTTTTGTCATATACATACATTTGTTTGTTGTTTAATTAACACGCTTTTATTAGCTTGGGTTGTATCTATCTATCTATCTATCTATGTAACGGAATCTTTGAGCCTAATTTTTACCAACTTCCAGCGATTCAATTTCTTTGAAACTTTGCAACGTATCAAGGACCGATGACAATGCAATAATTTAAAAACAGTATCCCGTTATCCTGATTAGGACCGCCAGGATAAATAAATACCTTTACAGATCCTCTGTGTCCTAATACTACTCTTGACAAAATGACGAAGGAATTTTTTAGTGAATAAACTGGAGCATTTATTTTTAAAAAACTAATTGATATATCGAACTAAAAAATGAAAAATAAATAATAGTTTAAAAAAACTAAAAAAACACGCTTTTATATGCAAACGAACTAAAAATTAGAAAATAATTTTCATTACAAAGAGTTTGTCACTTCAGAATAAAAGCGTGAGGTGCTTAATATATTAAATGTTATAATTATTCTATTTGCAAATATCTATGAGGGAAAAGTTATGAAAAAATAGTAAAATGCACCCCACGCTTTTTACTCTGAAGTAACAAACTCTTTGTAATGAAAAATTATTTTCTAATTTTTAGTTCGGTTGCATATAAAAGCGTGTTTTTTAGTTTTTTTAAACTATTATTTATTTTGGATATTTCGTTGTATGGATTGTGGAGTCTTTAACCGATGTTACTTAGTATATTTACTTTTAAAAATTCTTATGACATCTCTAGTCAGTAAATATACTTTAAATTAAAAGAAATAATATACCAGTACTTTCAGCTTCGAATAATAAGAGACGGTCATATTAACTTTTCGAAGGGGGCCAAATCATCTTTAAATGCCTATATTTGCAATTAGACATGCCCTCCCCCTTATGACCGCCCCTACTTAAAACTAGTTCGCAAAAAAAACAAAAATGAAAAGTTAGGCCACCAAATTAAAAAAGTAAAGAAGTACGGTAAAGGTCTAATTTTTTCATTTTACCACATAGTAAAAACAGACAGTTCAACTAAAATTAAACTAAGAACGGATATGAACGTCTGGCCTTAACACAAGTTGTAGACAGATTTTTTTTGTTAGTTGCATCAGCAACATGTCACGTGGGCCAGTAATAAAATGGACTTCATGATAAGCTCACCTTTTAAAGCCTTTTAGGGGGTTCCTTATGACGAGTCTACCACGAATATTCATACCGCCATATATGGAAGCGGCGCTTTAACTCAGCCTGTCAATGTCGGACTGGGCGAACGCGTCACTTTTTGTCGGATAAGTTTACCACAATGTTTTACATGCAATTTTTAAACATTGTGCCAAAAATCGTAAGAATTATAGTCATGAAACCATAAGATTCAAACACATATTTCGGATATCGGACTAGAGTGCGTTCATAAATAAAATGTAAAGTAATCCTTGTACTCTGTAATGGAATCAAAATGACAATTGAAATGTATTACATTGTAAAAGCAATTTTTGAACGCCACACAGGAAATGAAATGTAAATGTCCCTTGTAACCTGGCATGTAACGGAAAATAATTAAAGATGTTTATTTACTTATTTATAAACTAATATAAATTACAATTTTAATATACTATAAATAAATTTATAAACAAATCAATACTTGTATAAAGATATTCTTATTTTGAATTTGAAAAGTTTGTAGGTTTTTGTGGTTTGGAGAAAAATTAGTAGCTAACTAAAAAGAGCCTAAAAATGAACCATTCTCACAACCATAGTAGCATCTGCAAAATATTTTTTGTTTCTTTTTAAAAACTTTTAAATCTAAAAATAATAAAAATTTCGTTTGTTTCCTTTTCTTTTAAGAGACAAATATGAAATACGCATAATCGGTAAATTGTTACCGCGCTCGTGAGCACGGTAAAGAATGTAATACAGAGTTACATTTCCAGACTATTTTTGAACGCTGTAAGATAGAAAGCAGTGTAAAAAATAATACATTTAGGAACGACCTCTGTAACAGAAATGTAAAAAATGTGTGCTTTGTAATGATTCATGAATGTAACCCTAGTCGGGTAACGTGACTGTAACTCTTAAGATTTTTGGCACAATGTTTAAAAATTGCATGTAAAACATTGTGGTAAACCAAAGTCGGTCTATATAAGGTCACGACATTCGGCCATATTGCTTTGACGTGTCTATGACGTCACATCTCCCATTTTTCGGCCATGTTGTTTAGTGCCGGAGATATACAGTTTATTGTATTAGTAGAACAACAGTTTACACAACAGTTATTAATTAATAATAAGTTGTAAATTCTTTTACTTTAAATAAAAAACATTTGGAATTACATCTTTCAACAAACATCACTTCCAAAACAATGCAAAATGAAATGCGCAAATTCTAGACGCCACTGGATTGATCATCAGCTTTGATTTTACCCAGTCTTGCCAACTTTTCTCCGTGGAGTGCCCTTCCTTGCGTCCTCGACCTCGAACCGCCTAAAAGTTGAGGATATGTCGCAACCTTATAAATATAAACTAACCTTGGTGGTAAACTTGGTCGACAAAAAAATTGGCGTGTTCTCCCAGACCGACACCCCAAACATTTAAGATTGGCAGGCTGGGTTATAGCGCAGGTTCCATATGGCAGTATAAATATTCGTGGTAGACTCGTCAAAAGAAACCTCCATAAAAAGGTTTTAAAAGGGTCCTTATCATGAAGTCCATTTTATTAGTGGCACAGAGACTAACAAAAAAATTCTAGGTTTTTCTTAGGTTTTTACAAAATTCCATGAATTTTTTTCAGTTTTCCTAAAATTTCCAGGTTATGGCAGAAAGTGGCCACTCCAGTATTAATTTTATTTATTGTAAAGTTCATAGTACTCAGTGACGGATTTAGATATTTGCCGCCCGTAGGCTATTAATTTGTGCCGCCCCTAAATTTTGTTACCTTAGTTTACATTTCCATATAACCATTAACAAATTTCGAGAAGCAAAAATAGATCTTCTACTCATCAACTTAAAAATGGTTATTTATCATCACGGACGTATGAGTCTCCCTTTAAAAACCATTCATTTCCTCCCTTTATTTTGTTTTCAATTTTCCTATGTCCGTTTGAAAAATTTTGAAGATCAAAAAAACCTTCTCACTTTTGAGAAACATGCATTTTTCTGTTTTTCCAACTACAACATCCACATAAACATCAGTTTAAAAACATATCATGTTTACATACAGAGGAACTTCAACCCCCCTATATAAGGACGTATATGAACAGAGTATGTTTATCATGCAAGGAAAAGAAAACTCTACATTATAGCTCTAGGTTGTGTTGTCTCCCGACACAAAACGGCGGGACACAAAAACCGAGGGTTTTTCCCTTTGGAACTAATTGTGATTGTTTAGTAGTTATTTTGAATATAGACAACTAAGGTTAAAAAATGTGTCACTGGACTTCTGATACAAAGGAAATGTAAGCTCGGTATTATAAAATATTCTAAATTAAATATCTTTAATTACGTGTATATATATCCGAGAAAATGACTTTTTTCACGAGAAAAAAGTCATTTTATGAAAAGTTACATTTTGTACCTGTCAACGGGGATAAAATGTGTTTTTTCCGTCACATAAAAAACATATTTACTAACTGCTTTATACTTAAATTATGTCATATATTTTTACGTTCTAAATAAAACATTTATAAACTAAATCTGCCGCCGCCTAAAAATTTGCCGCCCTAGGCTCTAGCCTACTAAGCCTGCTGGTAAATCCAACACTGAAAGTACTACAACAAAATAGTATATTGTGTAACGTGTAGGAAAAGCGATATATTTCCGAACGATGATGGAGTTCGCAACCACGGAAATATGCTTTTTCTACGAGTTGCAAATACTATTTTTCTCCAATCAAAATTATTTAATTTTTGTTTTAGATAATTTATATTGTATTGTTTATTGGCTTTACAAATGTCATTATTATATTAGAAGCATAGGAAACCTTCTCCGAACACTTGAAAGGCCTTTCGCATCGTGTAATGTATTATATTTTTTCTGCTGCTGTTCTATGTATCGATCGCATAATTTAAGAATCATTAACATCTTGTTTTAATAGAAATATCAGAGATTTTGAAATTTTACCTGTTAAAAATTAATCCATAGCAACACATTTATTGTTGACATTGTCTGTCATCAGCACTTGTCAGATATTGAATCATTGTTAATTTAGTATAAATCCATTCCCATTTTAAAATGTTAAATGAATATGAAAATGGCATCCAATGACCTTGCGTGTGCCTCACTTCTACCAGACAAATCTAAAGAGAGGTACCATCAAACATATAAATCGTTTTCTGAATGGCTTGCTACAAAAAATGTGGGGCGGATTGACGAGAATGTGATGTTGGCGTATTTTCAAGAAAAATCCGAGTCTTTATCACCACCAACCCTCTGGTCTGTATATTCCATGCTCAAGTTAACAATTTCCGAAAACAAAAATTAAGATATTTCGGAGTTCAAGAAACTAGTTGCTTTTATTAAAAGGAAAAAATGATGGTTATGAGGCAAAAAAGTCAAAAAATTTTAAAAAGAAGAAATCATAAAGTTTTTACTTAATGCGCCTGATCAAAGTTACTTAGCAATGAAAGTAATAGCCATTATGGGAGTGGCTGGGGCATGCCGGACAGACGAAATATACAGAATGAAGCTGAAGTGATGTAGAAATAAGAAATGACGTGGCTATAGTAAAAATAGTGGAGTCTAAAAATAAAGTTAAAAGAAACTTTGGGTAATTTTCTAGAAAATGGGAGCAACTCCGATTTTGACGAAATTTGGTATACGGGGTTTTTGGGGTGCTGATCACGAATCTGAAAGAATTATTTGGCGGAAACGTTTCGTTCTCGAGAT
Source organism: Listronotus bonariensis (assembly GCA_014170235.1). NCBI lineage: Eukaryota > Metazoa > Arthropoda > Insecta > Coleoptera > Curculionidae > Listronotus > Listronotus bonariensis. The sequence continues at coordinate 14,846 of JACEGR010004901.1, forward strand.
ATCCATCATCAAAGTTCAAATTTGAACTAAGCTTATTTTCACTATATTCCCCTTTCTTTTTGCACACAATTCTTGATTTAAAGCCAAAGTGTCACACAATATTTGATTTTCACCTTTTAAAACCCCGTTTTTCTACGTTTTTTACATTATTTTTGCATTAAACTGCATAACTATACTTTGAATCATTTTAATCCCAGTTTGCCATGAAGCCCTATGTGTATGTATGGTTGCCGGATTATCAAAGAAAAGCCACGCAATTTAATTCAAAAATAATGTAAAAACGTAGAAAAACGGGTTTTAAAAGGTGAAAATCAAATATTGTGTGACACTTTAGCTTTAAATCAAGAATTGTGTGCAAAAAGAAGGGGGAATATAGTGAAAATAAGGTTAGTTCAAATATCAACTTTGATGATGGATATCTCGAGAACGAAACGTTTCCGCCAAATAATTCTTTCAGATTCGTGATCAGCGCCCCAAAAACCCCCGTATACCAAATTTCGTCAAAATCGGAGTTGCTCCCATTTTCTAGAAAATTACCAAACTTTGTAGTAACCAACGATGAAGGCTCAGTTCCTTATGTCAGATTTCTACAGGAATATATTAAGCTGAGACCAAGGAATGCTCTAGATGAGCGCTTATTGTATCGTTATGAAAGAGGTAAATGTGTTAATCAAGTAATTGGAAAGCACACTATTTCAAATGTACCTAAAGAAATTGCGAAGTTTCTGAAGCTTGAAGACATCAGTAGATACACTGGCCATTCTTTTAGAAGAACGTCAACTACGTTCCTTGCCAATGCTTCGGATGTCAATATTTTGGACTTAAAAAGACATGAAGGTTGGAAGTCTTCTTCTGTTGCGGAGGGATATATTGCTGAATCCTATAGTAATAAGGTGGAAATTTCAAAGAAGATTTTACACGAAATTCCTACCAAGATTTCCTCTAATGAAGTAACAGTGAAAAATATGAATATTAACGTAGTTAGTGATAACGATACCCCAACAACAAATTTAAAAACTGTTAATTCAAGTATTATTCCTCCAATTTCTTTTGCTAATTGCTCAAATTGCACAATTACTTTTAATGTCAATACCTAACCTAGTTTTTTAAAATATTTTGTCATAAATTAGTTACTTTTTATAAATAAATCCTAATATTTCCCACAAGCATATTTTCTTTTTTTTTACTCTTACTTTTTGTCCAGGCGCTGAAAATATTACTTTCGTAGCTAGCAACGCTTAGCAACCAGGTAACACGAAGCTTCTCATTCGCGTTGCTAGAACCACAAAGTTTTCTTATTTATACAATAGTAGAAAAAATATTTCCGGCCATGGCCGGAAAAGTACATCGCCTAGCAACGCGTTCTACCTAAAGGAATGATGCATTTTGAAGGTAATAAAACGCATTGAAAATATGTAGATTTTCATCCGATCGGAGAAAAAAATTCCATAAATTGTCAATTATTCGCAAGTCATCGCAAAACTGGTAGTCCGCCACTGTTGTTGTCCGAGTCCTCTCATGTTCTCCGGGCAATCCATCATTTAGATGTGCTCCGCGTGGCACTTATTATATCGACCGTCATCGCCGTGGCTGCGCGGCAAGTTCAATGCCAAGGTTGGGCTCAATGGGCAGCGCAGGCGCGCGGGCCGCATTGCGGGGCCTCTTTCCTTTCGGTGGCCCCCGCCTCGATAGCGGCCGCGGCGTGTGATTCCGATTGCGTAATCGGAGATCGATACCGATACAAAGATTAAGTATTATATGTTTTATTATTCTTTGACCGATATTTACTATACATATATAGTAAGAACATTTTAAAAGCGCAAATTCGGTACCCTTTGAAAATAATACAAAAAACATAAAAAAGGCCGCCCATCGGAATATTTTATACAAAGGCGCCGGTACCCTTTACAGCCACGCACCGATACACTATGGGATAGAAATCCATTATTTTAGCCAAAAAGCAACTTTGAAATTTTAATGGCTCATACTGTGTATTTCAAAGTAGATACTCCAAACTACATGTACGCAAAATTATGAAAGGATATGACGACTTCTATTGGGGTAATAAGAAACTTGAAAATGTATTTTAAGTAAACATAAATATATAACATTTAAACTACTTAGTTTATTATTAGTACCCTTCACTCCAGTTTTCAGGTTCCTAAACCCATCACTAAACCTGACTTGGAAAATAAACGCAGAGCGATGCAGATATCTCTTTCTCAGGATCTTAATTTAATATTGGATTGGGGCGCCAAAAATCTCGTCCATTTTAATGCATCCAAAACACAGTCATGTTCCTTGTCGCGAAAAGAGTCATCAAATACTCATCCTCTACTTATGAGCGGCCAAGTTCTACAGAGCAAAGACACCTTCAATCTCGTGGGCGTCACATTTGAAAGTAACCTTAACTGGCATAAACACATTGTATCTATAGCCACGGCAGCTTCAAAAAAGCTTGGATTTCTCTTTCGAGCTAAAAAGTATTTTTCCGCTTCTAATTTATACACTTTATATGTTTCCCAAATCCGACCTCCCTTGGAATATTGTTCTCATATCTGGGGCATGGCGTCCCCAACAACCCTGAGCATTCTTGATTCTATTCAAAGAAGAGCTGTTCGTCTCATTAATGATCCTTCACTTACAGAAAGGCTTCCCTCTCTTGCCCATCGTCGGGCTGTGGGCGATTTATCGCTTTTTTATAGGTACTTCCATGGCTTCTGCTCTGAAGAATTGACCAGTATAGTTCCTTCACTCACGGTTCCCAACAGAGAAACTCGTGGTTCCGCGCATATGCATCCCTATACGGTCCAACTGGACAGGCCCCGAACTTCTCACTTTGTTCGTTCTTTTATCCCTAGAGTTTCTAGATTGTGGAACCTGCTGCCCGCGGAGGTCTTTCCTTCCCCCAAATCTTCAAGTATTTAAGTCCCGTGTCAACAAACTCCCTCTTACCTCGCTTAAGACACCCACGGTACGTTAGTATTTAGGCTTTTAGCCTTCGTGGTTTGTCCAAAGATAAAAAAAAAAAAATATTAGCCTTGTTTACTAAAACAAGTAAAAGAGTTTAAATAATAAGAGCTATTGTTGTGTTTCCGATGCACTCTCGCGAAGTCTCGCTACTTTTGTCAAAGATTTTTTTATCTTTTTCTTTATCAGTTTTGTACTTACAATTGTCTTCCTACTTTTTGCTACTTCTGAGTGTAAGGACAGATACAAGATTTTTTTATAATTTACAAGGTTTTCCATTTTAAAAATTAATATGTTTTGTCCTACTCTGTATATCCTAAAAGATAAAAGCATTCTGATGAAAGATATGGATTCTACAGAATCTACCCAACAAAAAAGTGTTTTTATTTATTTTATACGTTAAAAAATAAAGAAAGTTGGGAAGATGTATGTCTATTACGCTTCTAAAAATAATTTAAAATTATTTTTCAGATTTGAATGGTCATATTTCCGAAACTAATTGAGATAGACACATCAAATGTATTATTTTTTTAAAGCATTTTAAAGATTTTTTGGTGGTGATATAATATTCGGGGTATTCCCTTTAAAAAAATCATACCTATTGCCGTACCCTGTATATCATATGAGATAATACTCATCGGATTACTGATTAGAATACTACCGAATTAACCAAACAAGCTGATATTTTAGTTTATTTTGTACAATAAAAAATAATAATGTTAAGGGGGTGTAAATTTAGAATAACATATAATAAGTTTTAGGTTTCCAAAAAGCATTTGTAATAATTTATAATATTTTTTTTCAATATTTTTCAAGTAAAAAGCACCTTATTTTAAGTTAGATTGGTAAGTTTCAGAATTTTGACCAAAAAATTAATTTCTATCCCATAGTGCGATGACCAGTTGCATCAACCGGCATATCATAAAAGAAATATAGCAAAGGCGGCCGCGAAGACAAGCATGCCGATTTATTTGCTTTAAACTTTTTTGTGATTTTTTTTCTTATTAAAGAGCACCGAATTTACATTTTTAAACTGTTCCTTCTTATACCGCGTAATGAGTAGCCAGCCGGCTTTAGGTAAGTCCACAAGTCTACATGGCAAGTCTAACAACATTCTATGCGTCCCGGATGAAAGAGCGGTCAATGCATTTTTACAAGGTTACTAGAAGAATGTTTTAACAATTAAATTTAAGTGGAATAACGTAGCCCTGAACTTGTCTCTTTGCGATATTACATACACTTTTTGCATGTAACAACCATGTGGAACAAGATATTTTGTCAAACATGAATAAATTTATTAACCGTGAACTGAAATGGAGGTTTAAAGTATTTCTATTTACTTTAAACCATATCGATCACCAAAGTCGGTCTATATAAGGTCACGACATTCGGCCATATTGCTTTGACGTTTTATGACGTCAGATCTCCCATTTTTCGGCCATTTTGTTCAGTGCCGGAGATATACAGTTTATTGTATTAGTAGAACAACCGCTTACACAACAGTTTTTAATTGTTATTAAGTTGTAAATCCTTTTACTTAATAAATAACATTTGGAATTACATCTTTCAACAAATATCACTTCCAAAACAATGCAAAATGAAATGCGCAAATTCTAGACGCCACTGGATTGATCATCAGCTTTAATTTTACCCAGTCTTGCCAACTTTTCTCCGTGGAGTGCCCTTCCTTGCGTCCCCGACCTCGAACCGCCTAAAAGTTGAGGATATGTCGCAACCTTATAAATATAAACTAACCTTGATCGATCACAAAGTTTTGATTCAATGCATCGGGGCCGTTGTTTTTTGTCATATTCGATCGAATTTAAAAAAAAGATGTAAGGATAACAATATTTACTTTTAATATACATAATCTTTAACAAAATTCAAACAAGCGTATTTTATGCATTTTTATTAATAAAAGTATTTAAAGTTATGAAAAAAAAACTAAGAAAAAAATCGGTTGTCTACAAAGTCGGTTTACTGACGATAGTTGACCGTGACAACGTCATAAGAAAATAGCGGACCGATGCTATTTATTTTAATGGTGAAAGCATGAATATTCGACATTATATCACTAAATATAGGTTTAATATCGAAAGAATCATTACCTTTATCGCCGCAATTATCGTTGCTATAAACAATTGACACCATGTTCACTTTTTACTGCACGCTCACTCAAGTAGGAGAGAAACAGATGTCGAACGACGCGGAGATTGTGCCTCTTTGTCGCTCTGTTCCGCGCTCTCACTTGCACTTCAAGCCTTAAATAGAACGCGCGAGCTAACGCCGCATAAGTCATGTTTTTAGTGCGTGCAGCCAAGTCCATCGAATTATTTTTTCCAGATTTTTTTAAATAATAAAATAAAGAAGTCAGGTAATAACATTCAGGGTGGCCCACCATATTCGACACGGTCTGTAGCTGGATAACCATGGGATTTTTAAGAAAAGTAAATACTGGAACATATACAGGTCGGATAAGACCACAGTATAAAATTATTTTTGTCTATACAGGGTGTCTCAAAAAAGTGTGACGTTTCAAAGTTATATTTTTTAAATGGAACACCCTATATTTTATGACGGTTTTAGATTGTACTTTAAAAAATAACTCAAGTTTGTTTATAGCACTAAGTGTCTAATTTTATTCGTTTTTGTGATATTTGATTTTTTTGAAAAATGCAGAGGTAAAATTAAATTTTACTTTAACACTTTTAACACTTTAAACTTTAAAATGTGTAACAAAATTAAAAAAAGTCTGCCATATCATACGTAGGTCCAATCAAGATCAAATATTGTACAGGGTGATCAAAAAATAATTTCAATTTTTTAGAAAATCAAATAGCCATATCTCTCTTATTTTCAATGAAACACCCTGTATTTTTTTACGTCACATGATGACAAATAAAATACTCTTTCAAATCGTGTATAGGTTGCTTATACCTATCTTTTGTGCTTTTTAGTAAAATCTGTTTTTACAAATTTTTAGTCCAAATGTTTATTTTAATTAAAGTTTGCTGTAACATAGCAGCCATTAATATTTTTCTTAAGAAAATAACAACAACCATTTATTGATTACTAGTGTTTTAGTCAGTTTAAAAGAAATTTCAATGATTTTAAATAAAAACCCTTCTTCTACAACAACAAGATGATATAATACTGGTAGGATGTGAAAAAAATGGTTTACTTTAGTCTAGAGTTAATCCTGAAAAATATTCCAGGAGAAACTATCTGATAACCTTAATAGTTGCTTTAAAAAATTTGACACAGTGATTATGGATAATGGAAGAAACGTGTTATAGGTCACAGAATGTCGTCATAACTGACCAGAGGATTGTTTAAAAACACAAGTTTTATTATTACCACATTCAGCAACTAATGATTTTTTTTCTGTGAATTTTAAAAATAGTGGCAGATAATACAAAATCTTTTAATTTTGTGCCTTTTTCCAACAAATTTACATTTTGCAATAACGGCTTAGTAAATAGGCATAGCTATATCACAGCCTACTTACATTTAAATAGACAGGAATTCACTTAAAAAGTATAAAAGATAGGTATAGGCAACCTATACACTATTTGAAAGAGCATTTGGTTTGTCATAATGTGGTGTAAAAAATACAGGGTGTTCCATTTAAAATAATAGAGATATTGCAATTTGACTTTCTAAAAAATTGAAATTATTTTTTGATCATCCTGTATAATCTATGATCTCGATATGACCTACGTGTGATAAGGCAGACTTTTCCTAATCTTGTAACAAATTTTAAAGTTTAAGGAGTTTATATGGTTAAAATAAAATTAATTTAATTGCACCCTTGCATTTTGAAAAAAGTCAAATATCCTAAAAACGAATAAAATTAGACACTTAATACAATAAACAAACTTAAGTTATTTTTTTATGTAGAATCTAAAACCGTCATAAAATATAGGGTGTTCCATTTAAAAAATATAACTTTGATGCGTCACTTTTTTGAGACATCCTGTATAGAGTAAAATAATTTTATACTGTGTCCTTATCCTACCTGTATGTTTCAGTATTTACTTTTTAAAAACCTCATGGTTATCCAGCTACAGACCGTGTCGAATATGGTGGGCCACCCTGTATGCTCTACTACTCAATGTTAATCTATATTAATATTATAAAGAGGTAAAATTTGTAACTTTAATTGTTTGTTTGAAAGGGATAATCTTCGGAAATACCTAACCAACCATAAAAATGTATTCACAATCAGAAAGTTACACTATTCACTAGTGCTATATAGGCTACATTTTATTGTGATTGAACACAAAGTTCAGAGAAAAATATAATTAACGCCTTACGAAGTGGGCACAGGTCGGCTAGTAACTAAATAACAAAAGCTTTTTATACTTTAATATTAATTAATGTTATTACCCGACTTCTTTTCTTTTATTTTTTTTAATATTTTTATCCTTTTAGTAAGTTTTATTAATTTGTTTGAAGCCGGTTCAATTTTTTAAAATGTTTATTTAAACAGCTAAAGAAATACATTATAGATTGGAACTAACTTCACCAATAAAACACGTCATTATCTGTAGACCTTGATCAGAAAAGCAAAAACAAAAATCCTGTGGTAACCGACCACCGGCAGCAATTATAATTACCGACTAATTAAGTAATGTGATACATCAACCGATAGCGATGGTTGAGTAAACAATGGCCGCTATTTAAGCTTAAAAAAACACCGAGAGTCGCTGGCTTGGAAAAAATCGAAGTTATAATATATTTCAGCTAAATGTTCATTAAAACACTTGCAGCCTGTAATGAGTTTATATTATATTTTTTGGTTTTCATTACTAACTTTTTACCCAGAGTTTTACACAACTGGAACAAGTCTCTTGAGTTTCTAGGTGAGTCCCAGATCGTTGCTCTTGATATATCTAAAGCTTTCGACTAAGTCTGGCTTGATGCACTTTTTAATAAACTTCCCTCCTAAGGTCTTCCAAGTAAACTCTGCTCTTGGCTTTCCAGTTATCTTTCTAATCGACGTACGTATATCAGTCATTGTTGATGGCCACTCTTCAAGCTTTCACGAAATTAATGCTGGAGTGCCTCAGGGTTCAGTACTAGCACCAACTTTGTTTCTTCTTCACATCAACGACCTTCTTTCTTCCACAACCAATCCCCTTCATAGTTATGCTGACGATAGTACCCTTCACTCCACTTTTCAGGTTCCCAAACCAATCTCTCAACCCGACTTGGAAAGCAAATGCAGAGCGATGCAGATATCTCTTTCACAGGATCTCAATTTGATATTGGATTGGGGCGCCAAAAATATCGTTCAATTTAATGCATCCAAAACATAATCATGTTCCTTGTCGCGAAAAATCATCAAACACTCATCCTTTGCTTATGAGTGGCCAGGTTTTGCAGAGCGGGGACACATTTAACCTTGTGGGCGTCACATTTGAGAATAACCTTAACTGGCATAAACACATTGTATCTATAGCCACCGCGGCTTCAAAAAGCTTGGATTTCTTTTTCGAGCCAAAAAGTATTTTTCTCCTTCCAATTTATACACTTTGTATGTGTCCCAAATTCAACCCTCTCTGGAATATTGTTCTCATGTCTGTGGAATGGCATCCCCTACAACCCTCAGCATTCTTGATGCCATTCAAAGAAGGGCTGTTCGTCTTATTAATGATCCTTTACTTACTCAAAGACTTCCTTCTCTTGCCCATCGTCGAGCTGTGGGAGATCTATCGCTCTTTTATAGATACTTTTACGGCTTCGTTGTTCCGACGAATTATCCAGTATAGTCCCTCCTCTTGCAGCTCCCAACAGAGAAACTCGTGGTGTCGCGCGTATGCATCCCTATACAGTTCAATTGGACAGGCCCCGAACTTCCCATTTCGTTCGTTCTTTTATCTCTAGAGTTTCTAGACTGTGGAACCTACTGCCAGCGGAGGTCTTTCCTTTCCCCCAAATCTTCAAGTTTTTAAGTCCCGTGTTAACAAACTTCCTCTTACCCTGCTTAAGACACCCACGGTACGTTAGTATTTAGGCTTTCAGCCTTCGTGGATTGTCCGAAGATAAAAAGAGTTAGGTTATGATTACGTTTATATCGAATAGTTAAAGTTCGCTTCAAACTAAAACGGCTTTAAAGCGAATTCCAAGCATACGTGTTTATTTCGTTGGCTTGAAAGTCGATTGAAAATCGCTTAAGCACGTCAGACCAGCGTCATTTGCATGCCGCAGTTTTGCACCCAACTTCACAGTAGACATCAAATGAAAATCAAACCTCAACTTTAAAGAGCCGGCCACACATAACCGTGCGTGGCCGTGCGTTTCCCTGGTAAAATGTATGAGGATGAGGTGCAGAAAGTTTGTATTTAATCAAACTGTAGTAATATAAGTCAATTATACCAAGCTTTAAATTATACCTGATCATAAATTAAATCATTACAAATGGGGTAACACAGTCTTAAGGTTTGGCCACATATAACCACAACGAGTCTTGCACCGTAGCACGGCCGTGTCTCGGTTTTAAAATGTACCGTTGCGTTGTAATCAAATGCCGTAGACTTAATATCAACACTCCGTGCCTGACCACATACTTCGCACCGCACTTTAACAAGTAAACAAACATTCGTTTATTTGAATTCTCAAAATATTAATTTAAAATAACTTATAAAACAGAAAACAACATTGTATTCGTAAAGCCGCGTCCAGATTTGCAACAATTCGCCAAACATCCGTCCATACTAACCAACCTTGCGCTATCCTTTGATGCAAGAAAACGAGAAGCTCTGAATCACCGTAGAATCATTCGTCAAGCCCTTAAAACGACGTGAATTCCGTCCCCGTCCACATCCGCGGTATGTAGGGCTATGTGGCGCGGTATTCGGCTTGGCGAATTGTTGCAAGTTTGGACGCAGCTTAAGATTTACTCACATATTATTCACAAGACATAACAATAAAATTACTCTTACACTTTTTAATACTTATTAAATCACTTTTTCTTGTATTGTTTGTTTACAACAACTAACCTTTAACCATTAACTTTTAATTTTTATAACTAATGAACTGAAATAAAAGGTGACTCCCGTAAACTCAAAGCTTGGTTCGCGGAACATCGGCGCTATTCGATCCACGTATGATTTCATTTACTGGGCATGTTTCAGACCGTACGAGACACGATCGTGCTACGATGCAGAACTTGTGGGACATCGGTGCTGTTATGTGTGGTTTTTAACTCTACTACACTCAAAGTTTGGATAAAAAAGAATAGAGATAAGTAGGAAAAATCTGTTTAATTTAACAATAGACTTAGCTTGACACTGTATATTTTTGAGAGCATAAAAAGTGCTTTTGAATTTTTCCGAATTAATTTGTCCCCCTTTCCTCTATCACCGTTAAATCGGGCTCGGTGCGGTTATGTGTGGCCCGACCATAATTCGTCCCGTTTTGTGTGCTGCGGTCGGTGTGAGCGTGTTTTTAAAGTGTTTATTTTTATAAAAATTTCAAAATCAAATATAAAATTAACACTGATGACGTTGGAGAAAGCGTCTATGTAAAGTTAGGGTGTGTTTATGTCGAAGCGACGAGGAACGAGGTTAGCGGCGCGGCTCAACAAAATCACCTTTATGGAACAGTAACATAAGGATGCTTCGGTCAAGCCGCGTTGCTAATCTCGCTCAAAACCTTTCCGAAATAAACACAGCCTTAGGCAGTTATAAATACCGCTTGAATCGTGTTTTTAAACCGACTTTTTGTAAAGTCATCCCTACTTATTTTTAGGTTTAGCCTGGACGATTTAAGTCACTTTCAACCGCGTTTACATTGCTTCAAGCCACTTTTAAAAGCCGTTTTAAGACTAGCTTCAACTATTCGATATAAACGTAGTCTATACTTCTTTATTAGGTTATTTTTAAGTACGTAAAAATATTGACTTTATATTCTAGGGTTATAAAGTACTCACCAGGATCTTTAAAATGATGTTCCACAAGACCCTCATTTTCATTCAATATATTTTTTAAATGGCCCCAATATTCCGTTTGATACATGATTTGTCATTTATAATTTCTTGCCTACAATTTAATTTATGTTGTCTTACTAAAGTTGTCAAATTTTTATGAAAACAATACCGAAAAATTTAAAAGTTAGAAGAAGGGCTCTTGGCTTTAGACACGGACTCTATAGTGACTATATCACGCACTGTATAGTGCCCATTTCTCTTTGGTTTATGCCCCTTCCTCGCGTCCCCGACTTCGAACCCACGATAAAGTTGGGTGTGGTGGTATGTCATAACCCTCCTACAAAAGTGCTTACGAAGGCGAAAAACGTTTTGGATTTCTTGAACACAGCTTTTTTGGTGGAAAAAAAGTAAATAAATCCTGGCCTGCCTTCGACTGCATACCTAAACACTAAATAAACCAGAAAACTTACCTAGTTCCATCGGGTACAGCCAACGAATTGATATCCAGAATCAGGTCCATTTTGAATGATTCTGATTCGCAGTGAAGCCGGCTCACTGAAAAAAATTATGAACTTTAATATATTTTTGACAAAGAAATAACCACATAAATTGGCTGTTCAGTTAATTTTTATTATTCAATTAGAGATGGCGCCGTTAGATCACTGATCTCGATGGATAGCCAATGCTTGTTACCTGCGCGAAACAAAAGTTACAATTTATGGGCGAAAAAATGACTTTGTACGCAAGCAAATCGAAGGGGAACGCGCCTGGCGCCAAACGAAGTATCGGGCAAAATCATGTGAATTTATGTCCGCTTTTACGTTTGAAGGACATTGAGTCAGTACCGTATTAAAATAAATTTTAAAAATACAGTTACATCAAAAACGTCTAATACGTAATATGTCAATTGTTGCCGTATTTAAGGAAAAAAGTATTAAGCAGTCCCGAATCTAGGAGGGGTGGGGGGCAAACGGTGGTGTCTGCCACGGGTGACACCTTCAAGGGGCGGCAAATTAAAACATGAAATGTATAAGAAAGTGGCGATGGTAAGAGGGGAAGGCCTTTTTTTTGGTCGTCTTTAAATTTTGTTATTATACATAGGTATTTAAATTTTTTAAATTTTTTCTCAATAAAAAGGCCAGGCGGGGCGGCATACGGCAAGTTTTGCCCCTCGTTACAAAAAATAAAGATCCGGGGCTGAATAAAAGAAAGTAAAATAAGTAAGTATATCAACTAAATGTATTACATAAGTTTTAACAATGTAACTGAATTATTGAAATGTTATCACCTGATTTGCTAAAAATATCGGAATATACAATCAGAAATTTTTAACGCTTTTTTGCAAAGTACTATATATTGGTGGATGCTAAAGCAAAGTTTACGCTTGATTTAAGTTCAGAACATAAATAAAAAACGTATTTTGCATGTCTGAGCAACCATCACTTTTTCATTCTTGAATAAATTGCTAAAAAACTTCAGAACTGAAGAAAAACACTGTTGCCTATGACTCGCATGCCCCTGTCTATTAAACTAAGAATAAAACATACCCAAAGTTTTTTAAGATCAGGAAAAATTGTGACTTTTCTGATCACGCATTCATGTTTAGTAGTCCAAATTACATCACAGAATCTGGGTCAGATCCTTTTTTTGTATTTTATCAAGTGACATTAAATTCACGATATTAAATTATTACTCCTGTCAACGTGACCCAGGTATCCGTTTACTTCAAAGATAATTTAGCAAATCTTTGTCCTTATTCACTGTTGACGTATCTTGTCCATGATATTTTATTTTATATCACTACCTAATTTATATTCGTAAAGAAATGTAAAATATTATAAGTTGTTATATAAATATATAACGAATATTTTTCTTTACACATTAAGATACTGAGATTTTAAGATTTTAAAATTATTTAATGAAATGAAAAGATTTAAGTCCGGTACTGGACATGACTTTTAATGCGCATGTACCAAGAACCTTCCAGTGGGCCTCGAGTTTGTTTTTGCGAGAGGTCGTAAAAATCCGCAAAAGGCAACCAGGCTCTGTGTATCTAAATGTGAGATATCTATGGGTTAGATTCGTCATTTTATTTTTCTAAAAATGCCAAAAGTCAGTCACCATAGTTATAAATATAATTGAAGAGTCGGCTCGAACAACGTTGTAACTCGCAAATAGTATAAAATTGAGTTCCTCATCAAATACCGGTGTATCGTACGTAAACAAGAGTCTAATAAATATCATTTTTTTTATAAATAACGCCAAAAAAAAATATATATTATACTTTATAATTTGACTGATTTCTAAAGGGCAAATAATACACATGGATTTTTGCCCTCCTGAGAAAAATTGAAACAATGTAAATTACAACGTTGGTAAAGTCGACTCTTTAAATAACCAATGATGAGACCGCGGGCGTAAAATAGCACTTTTACGCCCGCGGCTGAAAGTTGTTGCCCGACCTCCGCAAGGGCAACAATCAGCTGTGTGCGTAAACCTGCTTTACGCCAGAGGTGCAAACCAAGGTTAGTTTATATTTATAAGGTTGCGACATATCCTCAACTTTTAGGCGGTTCGAGGTCGGGGACGCAAGGAAGGGCACTTCTCGGAGAAAAGTTGTAAAAGTCAAAGCTTAAGATCAATCCAGTGGCGTCTAGAATTTGCGCATTTCATTTTGCATTGTTTTGGAAGTGATATTTGTTGAAAGATGTAATTCCAAATGTTTGTTATTTAAAGTAAAAGAATTTACAACTTAATAACAATTAAAAATTGTTGTGTATACGGTTGTTCTACTAATATAATAAACTGTATATCTCCGGCACTGAACAACATGGAGATGGGAGATGTGACGTCATAACACGTCAAAGCAATATGGCCGAATGTCGTGACCTTATATAGAACGACTTTGGTGCAAACAATGTTTTTGTACGACTAAAATTAATATACAAGCATTCTCTGTAGTTAGAAGAAAATTTCCCAGCTTTAAATGTTTTAAATTGTAATCAGTATACTTTTAACATATGTTTAATTAAATAAATTGTTGTTTTACAAAAAAAAAAGGAACAATATTTAATTTTATTATTGTTTTATAAATTTATAAATGCTGGCGTTTTTAATACTTTTTGCCCTAGGGCGTAAAAGTGCAACTTTACGGCCTTAAATGGGGGCGTAAAATTGTATTTTACGCCCGGTCGTACAAAAATACATTTTTTCGTAACATCCTTTTGTTTTTATTGATTTTATTAAGAGAAAATACTGATGCTACGTCGGAAACCACTAAATTTAACAGCTTAGCAACACATATCGTCCGATGACACGTTTGAAAGTTTACGTACATAATTATAATTTATGAGCTATATTCAGCCGTCATCAAATTTGCAATTTGTAAAATGCTGTTTAGTAAAGGATCGTAATATTTAAAACAAGTTTATTTTAAGATTGGAAGTATTGCTTTAACAAAATACAAAAAAGTTCTAATATATCTTTAACATAAGAGGTGAGTAACACCTGAAATGAGGTTGCTGCATTGATCTCGATGGATTGCCAATGTTATTACCTGTGCGAAACAAAAGTTAAATTTCATGGGCAAAAAACGGGTTTGTGCGCAAGCAAATCGAGGGTAAACGCGCCTGGCGCCAAACACTATCCGCATTATCGAATTTGTCGACGGCGTCCTGGTTTTCTGTTCGGAGTACGGTAGCTAATGAGCATCACGGTCAGACCGCGGACGGAGGATACGGGGTGCCGGTGTTTGTATTTTGCCACGGCTTTTAAGTGCGCATGTTCGTCCACCCACTGCGCGAGGTCGTTAAAATCCGAAAAATGCTTCTTGCCACTGCGGATCTAAATGTAGGTTATCTATGGGTGCTGCTTCTACTTTAACATTTATAAATAATCATTAAAAAAAAAATTAAATCGACTTCAAATAAAAATTATAAGACTACTAGTAAAAAGTAGTTTAGCGCATACAAGTATGTTATTTTTCGACTTCTTTTTTATTACTTTTTTGTGAGTTTTAATAATTTTTTAAAAATTGGTTTAATTTTTTCCTTAAAATGTTTATTTTTCGCTTATTAGTTTATTATTATTATACTATTAAATCGGAAAACACACACTAAAACACAATACTTATACTTCTTTTAGTTCGGTAAAAAGGGCAATTATTACCCCAAGTTGTCAATTGAAGGATTTTTTCAAAAACAACCAATGTCAAGTTTTTAATATGGTCAGAATATTTAAAAAAGTTTATTAAACCTATATGGCTAACACTATATATTTTTTGTAATATGTTTGTAAATCCTTATCTCTTTTTTATTCTTATCTTATATAGCATAATATCTATCCAGAGGCAGCGTGTACTTAAAAAAAAATCGGTCTACAAACGCCAAAGTAATCGCGTATAACATACCATACACAATAAAAAATACAGACGAATTGAGAACCTCCTCCTTTTTGAAGTCGGTAAAAAAATCAAATTCTCTTCATCTGTTTGCCTACAGTTTTTTACAACTTGCCTTCTTTATCACTTCACGTGTCATTTTTATTTTAAGATTTAAACATACAGTTAAGAAACCCAGAAACGCGATTTTTTACAATTTTTCTTAGGAAGGCCTTTTAACTTTAAGTAAAAATCCAACACATATCGCCGTTTACAAGAAAGCTATTAAAAAAGATTATAAAAATTATTTTTATGTTTTTATCTCAAGCAAACAGTGTCTCCCCTGATGGTAGCGCAAGGAATAGAGTCTTTAATCTTTAACGCAGAAGGCCCGGGTTCGATCCCAGCCAGGAAGACGCTTTTGGGTAGGTTTTACCGATGAGGGCGCTGCTCAACGAAAACAAAGTCGAAAGAAGTAGAGGGATATTTTTCTAATTCTTCTCTCTAACAGCTGCTAACAAGCTTGTCTAACAGCTGACGTCATTATAAAGTGAATCGAAAAAATAAAAGCGCTTACCGCCAATGACAAATGACATTAAAAAAATAATAATAATGTAACCTAAAAAATGGTAACTCCAGTTTTAAAACAATGGTTTTCCACACATACTATTGTTATTGTTATTGATATACATTTAGTCAGTTTGTTTGACTTTTAACATCAAATTCGGCCATATTATTTCCCTCTCTTTGTTTTTTAACCTGTTAGACAGTGGTTAGACATCTCCCGAGGCCGCTAACAATCGCTGTGAGCTGCTGTACGACTGACGTCATTGATTTGTCAAAAAATGAAAATGCTTACAGCTGCTGTAAGCAGCTAACAAAGAAAATATTCCTTATGTAATATATAATAGCTTTGATCCTGTTACGGATTTCGGGTATTAAAACGGTTTAAAATACTGTTTAAGTTTCAATACAGCCGTGAATTTGTATATATTTATACGTATTAAGTGTGTTAAAACTCGATTTGTGAGTTTGAGTAGTACCCTTGATGGTTTAACAGACTTTTTGTTAGTGGTGATTAGTGAAGAAAGCGCCATGTACAACTTTTTCGGAATGAGTAAAGAACTGTTTTTGACGCTAAGCTCAGTATTTTCATACCTCAATTGTACTCCCGATAGTAGGTGCACAGTGTAAGGAGAATAAATCTTGAATTCCAACCATATTATTTTGATTATACACACGTCTTTATTTTTAAGATGTTAATGACTCTTTTGATGCCATAATAAACCTTTTAATATAGGTAAAAAGAAATACTTTTGATTAAAATGATAGCAAAGCACACAGCAATTTACGCACAAGGCTAAAAACGCGTGTTAAACAACGAAGTAAATAAATAATACTAAATTTATATCCATTTTAATGTTTAAACATGTCCGATCACCTGTTTTCTTAGGTTGCGCCGTTGACCACGAGAGGTCTTATTAATCTTAGAAATCGTCAATTATTTGAAAATAAGAGATGGTGTAAAATGCAAAAACTGCATGTTCACAACAGGGGATAAAATGGGTTAAATATCTAAAACCCGACACCCACGGTACTATGGCATAAGCCTGCGTAAACTGTCACAAAGAAAAAAACTAAAATGCTTAAAACGATTCAAAAATTAAATAATAAATCGCGTATGTTCTGAATAAAATAAAAGGTCGTTTTTAAGCAGAAAATATTTGAATTAAAACTTTATGATCAAAATAAAGACTACTTTTAAACGTCAAATTTATTTTAAATTTCGATTCATCAAGATAAATGAGCAATTTAATGATGGGTTATTGTTTAATTAAACCAATTATGGTAATCGTTACCTCAACACAGCTGGTGTGCAAAAAAGGCGTGGGTATCTGTTTATTTTTGAATTTAAAGATGTTCCTAGAATATTAAACGTTATACATATAAACTTAAAAAAGTAATGGCAAAACAACAGGATCTTATTTTTTAATAAAAGGAGCCTAATACAAACGTATTTACACAATAAATTAATTTAAAATAAATTAAACTGTATATGTACAGTATTGTACAGGGTGTCCCTGCTTGGTGGCAATTGCGAGGTATCTCCATGGATAACCCACTTTTGGATCTGCAGTGGCGAGAAGCATTTTTCGGATTTTTACGACCTTACGAACAAATCGGGGGTCTACGATCATGCGTACTTAAAAGCCAGAATGCAATACCGGCACACCGTGCTCTCCGTACACGGTCATTAGCTACATTAGCTTTGGTCGCGGGTCTAGTAATGAACTGATTCTGAACCAGAACCGAACTGGTTTAGAATTATTTTAAAACCCATGTCTAGTTATTTATTATTTCGGAATTTTTATTTACCGCGAACGATTTTCTATACAGCTGAGGATGTATTCTAACCTAGCCTTTTGGTTAGGATTTTTATGGTTAAATTGGATACTACATAAAAAAATAATTCAAACAAAAAGGTAAATTGTTATACTGTCAAAAGCCACTCAAGGTCCCTCGGCGGAAGACGAGGTATTCCCTGCCTCCTCTCGTTTTTAACATAAGTAGGTGTATTTAACTAGAGATAAAATTCAAACAACAAGAAATGGTAGAATCTTGTAATATTGTCTATATTTTTAAGTAAATCTTTATTAATTTTATTGCATACATACATTCATACGGAACACAATTAAAAATCCTTTGTTTATACACGCTCAGAATCACAAAAATTTTAAAATAATATTCAACAGGTATATTAACCCGCATAAAAAGTGACAGAAACAAATAAACTGTAATACAACGGTTTTATTTCTGTACCACAAAAACAGAAAACAGCTGATCATGTCGACAATGCGCATGAAATTCCGAACTGAACTTTTAGTTCCAACAAAAATCCCAGGACTGCTAATCAGGTTACGAACCGGTAACGAACTGATTCCATGTAACCCGCGAACACAGAACTGTTACTAAAAATTCAGGATTTTACTAACCGCGAACGCTGCTTTTTTCACTGCGCATGCGAATAGTCCCAGAACCGGTTCAGAATCGAACCCGCCAACAAAGCTATTATTTTCGATAATGCGGATAGTCTGTTTAGCGCCTGCGCGTCAAACCTCGGGGATGACTGGTACCCAAGCGCACAAATACATTTTTTCGCCCATGAAGAGGTAACTTTTGTTTCGCGCAGGTAATAACATTCGAAATCTATCCTAATCAGTGGATAGGTATCTAAATTACTAAAGATAGAACCTTGAGAAAGAAGAAAAGATAAAATGTAGTACAAAAATGATTAGAACGTATGTATTTAGAAGTAGTTTTTTTTTTGCTATTCAAAAATTCATAAAATTTACATACAAAAACACATTGTAGTGAGGAAAACAATGTATTTTGAAGGTGTGGTTTTTATTTGGGACCCGAAATCGATATTTGCGTTTAAGAAACCGCCCTTTTGTCAAAAAAAATTGTTTTGCGTATTCCTTCGATTAACTTTTAGATTACGCATTTCTGAAACTAAATACGTTTGGCTTTTTTCATTTTAGATGATCCAGTCCAGCACTGACGGCGGAGGCAAGGGAGGCTTAGCCTCCTATAAATTTAACCATAAATACCGGAATACACAATAATAATCGTCCTTTCAGAAGATTTGATTTGTTATAAACATAGGGGACCTTCCACGCAAAATGGAAAAATAACTAAAATTTAAAAAAGCTGTCATATCAATAAAAATATTAGCAGATACTTTAAACTTGGATTTTTCGATGTCCCACCAGTCACACTCAGTTAAGTAATAATTCTGAGAAACAGTAGAAACTAATCGGGGGTTTTAAAAAGGTATGCTGTTAATGAGCTATTTTTTTATATTTAAAGATATATTTTATTATAGTACAAGTTTTAGTCACATTACTATAGCTTATAATTAATGAAATTCCAGAGTCCAATGTCCCACCAGTCACAATGGAATGATCCATAGATGTGGATAAACGCACATATGCAAATATTACGTATTTTGCTTTAAATAGGTACGGTACCCCAAAAAATTACCGGTCTTTTCTGTGTTTATATAGTCTTTATGATTTAGCCTCCCCTGTTCTCCAATGCACGAGCCGCCACTGCAGTCCAGAGATATATTGGTCACCGCAAAACGTCTTTTTTTTTTTGATTAGCACCCAGGCATCGACTACAGAGGCTTTCAAGATATTTTTGTGACAAATTAAATATGTCAAAATATTGTTACAAGTATACAGGGTGATTTAAAAATCCATCACGAAACTTAAGGGTGATTCTACTTGACAAAATAAGGGTAGAGCTTTATATAATTTTTTTCAAAACGTCATTCGTTTTCGAGTTACAAGCCGTCAAAGTTCAATTTTTATTTTTGTTTTTCTTTTGCCATATTGCATTTATTTTTTAACCAATCCAGTTGATATTTGACACACAAATCGAGCTTTGCAGATTCTAAAATTTTAAGACAAAAGTACTTTTTAAATACGGCCAGAGGGCACTTTACCTAAAACTTAAATTTTATTTACATCATAACTTTTATTTTGACAGATATAGCAAAGCTGGAAGCGTCATTTTATAGACAATCAAAAACTTAAAAATAGGGTACTCTTTATTAAAGTCGATAAACCTCACCGTTTAAGCACCAATAGAGATCAAAGTTTTCATCAATTTGAATCAAATTACCTACATACATACAGGATGTCCAGTAACTCAACCGACAAAGTTTACGGGGCGATTCTACAACAGAAAATAAAAAAAACTTCATAACAAGAACTTTTTTTTAATTTTTAACACCCCGTAGTTCAAAAACTAAGACGTTTAGGACATATGTTGATATAAAGTTTTTTTCTTATTTTTTGTTGTAGAATCGGTTGGTTAAGTGTGTTGGTTGAGTTACTGGACACCCTGTATGTATGTAGGTAATCTGATTGAAATTGATGAAAACTTTGATGTCTATTGGTGCCTAAACGGTGCGGTTTATCGACTTTAATAAAGAGTACCTTATTTTTTAAGTTTTGGGTTATCTATAAAATGGCGCCCCTAACTTTGCGATATCTGTCAAAATAAAAAAGTTATGATGTAAATAAATTTTAACTTTTAGGTAAAGTGCCCTCTGGCGGTATTTAAAAAAGTACTTTTGTCTTAAAATTTTGAAATCTGCAAAGCTCGATTTGTATGCAAAATATCACTTGATTGGTTGAAAAAATAAATGCAATATGGCGAAAAAACCAAAATAAAATTGAACTTTGACGGTTTGCAACTCGAAAACGAATGACATTTTGAAAAAAATAATATGAAGCTCTACCCTTATTTTGTCAAGTAGAATCACCCTGTATAGAATATATGTAAAAAATTTTAAAGACCTAAATTAAAAGGGCATTACAGAAAAAAATCTTGAGGACTGGGTTTTTTCGGTCTTTTAACTAGATATAGCCCCTCAAAAATAATACCGTTTTCTTTTAAATTATTCACATGTACATAAAATAAAAGCTAAAAGGTAATAAATGTGTTTATTTACAATAAACGTTTATGGAAGTAGATTTAGTGACGCAGGCAAACATACAAATAGGCAATTAATGGCTCCCGAGCATGACACAGTGCGGCAATAATTTATTTTCTTAGTTAGGGTTCGCAAAGCAAATTTAACAACTTTCTATGCCGTTAAAAATGAAAATTTCTAGTAAAAATAAAAATGTTTTTGCATAGAATATTAATAATTTTAAGAAAAAAAACATAATTAAGACTATGACCCTTAACCACAGAGATACAGTCATTTTGACCGGCGGGGCTTAGCGATTGATCAAGATCATGGTATTTTATCTCCATCGTTTGCGCTTATATGCGTCTATGTACCTTTCTGACACTTACACTGGTCAAATTTACCGGTAGTCCGTCTTTACGTACCAATTTTGAAAAATACATTTTTGTAATTTCTGGCGTTTTTACAATTATAAAATGATTATGGATTGTAATTGTAAAGGGAAGACTATTAGAATTACCATCATGAGGATACTTCTCCAAAATGGGCGAAAGAAGTGGATACTGATGGTAGTAACACAAATTATCAGAATATCCAGATGCAAAAATGCGGCAAATTACGCTTACTTGTTTCTATGACCTTGAGAAAGAATAAATGGATCATCTGCACCAATGTATGGATCGTAATATTTTAAATTTGTAAAGGTTAAACCGCACCAAGGCGCTAAGGAGAGATAGACTTTTATAGTAACTAATTATGCAGCTTTTTTATGTGTGGAAAACGGAACAAAAGAATAATACACTAATTGGGAATTTAAATATTTCTTTATTAAAAATATTACAAACTAAAAATTTTACCCATTCTTTGAACGGTAAAATATTGTTAGTCGATGTCACGTTAAGATCAACCTGTAATAAAATGTCTATACCTGGTTGCACAAAACATTTTTAAAAACGATTGAAATAATGGGGGTTTAGAATGTTTAACAAAAGCCATTAAAAAAAACCTTGCCTAAAAACTGCTTATTAAATTAATTAATGGTATTCCGTTTTTTAGCTTAATTGTGTATTAAAAAGTTTTGTGTAACTGGGGATTGAAACAAAATAATTGAAAGCCGAGTAACACAAGTTTCTAAAGAAACCCCGACGCAATCTATTAAAGCAATGCATATGTTGCCTTAGTAATAACCAAACCTAATTGATTTGTTTTTTTTTATTTGGAAGTAGGTAATTGTTTTAAATACTGAAAAAACACCTTATTTTTTTAACTTGAAATATAGCCTTTTAAATGGCAGTGCAGCTATAAATAAAAAAATATTTTCCTGTGTTTAGGCACATACTGATTAATATCAAGAACTTTTGTAATATGTCTAAGTTATTTGTAAAAGCTTTGTATTTATGTTAAATCGTCTTAAAATAATAGTAGATAGTCCTTTGGGAATCTAAAAGTGATCCGCTCACGGTGATGGAGGAGCAGAATAAATATACACATTTATATTCCATATTAAACGGTAAAAATAAATTAACAAGACACTATACTAACACTTTAATAATAAAAAACATAAACATAACAGTTCACAAAAACTAAACACAATTAACTAACTTATGCTCACGTTCTATACCAACAAAAGTATGAGACTAACTGACACCTAGATGAGCATTAGGTCACGTACTAAATCGTGGGGTGTAGGAGGGACGATAGCGGTGAGAGATTTCAACGAACACGTTTAGTTTCGCATCTGGGTATTCTGATAATTTGTGGTAGTAATATCAAATAAGATGTCGACTACATATGTATATATCATCGGATCATGACACAGACTCAGAGATCGAAGTCAACGATTAAGACAAAGAAAATAGAGATAACATTGAAAAGTTAAAAATATTTTGCGATGACAACTTCTTAAACGGAAAAAGTCGCTACAAATGGTCAAAAGGTTTCTTAGTTCCTAAGAATAAACTCACGCTACATACCTGCACAGAAACTTTTATAAACCATATTTTTAATAATTTTTTATTATATTTTTTTCAAGAGTTTTATGTTTCATATGACAAAAATATGAAAATAAAAATAATGTTGTTTTATCAAAAATAAAACTATATTAAATGCAAATATAAAATATGTTAAAAATTAATCTGCATATAATAATAAAAAACATTTCTTGTTGTCTATATATGGTAAAAAAACACAACCGGTCATCTGTGGTAACGGCACTCCTGTGATTAAGGGTTAAAAACGAAACTGGACCATCCCACAATTCAAAATAAGTGTTTTTTTTTCAACAGCATAAAACTTATTTATGAGGGACAGTCACCCAGCCACTGAAAGCCGTCTTATTCGCCAATTTATTTAATTATTAATATTAATATAATACGCGACAAAAAAAAGTTTTAAGTACTATCTTGGGAGCTTATTAACTTATAAAAAGGTATTTAAGCCTGTTTTTATGGTACTTAGCAAAGGCAATTGTAGTTTTACTATAGACACCCAGAACAATGCAAAATTTTTGGTCATCAGCTTGGACGCTCGCTTCGTCGAATTTATGGAGCGGGTATCCATCGAGTACACAGGTAAACAGTACGTATAATTTGCCGCTTCATACTTTCATCCAAGCCAGCGTCCAAACTGAGGACCAAAAATTTAGTATTGTTCTGGAAGTCTATAGTGAAACTACAATTGTCTTTCATAATAGTTAATTTAACCCTTTTTTTTCTTAACCTAAAAATTTATTACCTCCGTATTTTGTGCTTGTGGCTAGTCGTGTTATTACAATAAGCCCTTGAATTATTTTAGTTCCTACTGTAAATGATCCCCGAATTTTTTAAAATTAATGATTTTCTCGTGTGAATCATTTTAAAAAACGTGTCTGATGGGTTTTTTAACAGGTCTCTCATAGACTAAAACCAATCAAAACAAATTTTGAAATAAATTATTATCGAAAAAATTTACTGGGAAATATGAAACTAAATACGAATCTTAACACATCCCTGCTGTGTTGCGTGCCCGAATTTGTTAAAATTTAATCGTTTTTCTCATGTTAATCGTCTTAAATCAAGCTCTCCAAAAAACGCGCGTGATCGGTCATTTAAAACAGGTTGACCTTACGCACAAAGAAACAAATAATAAGAGACCAATTTTAATTTACAATTAGTTGAGTACTTTAAAAAATTCAAGGCCAAACCGTAATTTAGGCAAAAGTATAGATCATCTCGTGATCAGTGTGTAAAAATGTACAAGGTGTTTTAGAATATGATACTGATCCTGCAGGTTGTAAATCCTAAAAATATTTTGGGATCAGAAATTTAAATAAACTCAAAGTTTTTGAGACAGAAGGTGGTAAAATACAAAAATATATATCTATATAAATTTGGTATACAGTAACAATGTAGGGTAGGGCGGGGCTAGTTAAGCATAGAGGTAAGTTGGGCAATCAAAATATCTCAAAAACTATCGACCGCACGCGAAAGCATTAAATAGCGCAAAGAAGGGGTTGCCCGAGGAGAACTCATTGTGCGACCACTAGTGGTGACGCGGCGATCGAGAAAACTATCCGTGCGCATTGTTTATTTTGTGATAAAAAGTAAAATAATTGCAAGCCGGAAAATTTTATCTGTAATAGTTAAATGTATTCCGTTCTCAATCAGGCAAGTGTTAATCTTAAGTAAATTTATTGCAGTTTTAATATGTATAAAGATTTTGAATACAATATATACCGGTTTTTTAATAAATTCACTTTTTCTTTAAAATTTCAGGTTGGGGTTAGTTGAGCAGTTGCCCAACTAACCCCACCGTTTTAAGTAGAAATGTTTTATTTTTTTATTTTTTAGGATACGGACTTATAATAGTAAAACACTAAAGTCTTCTCAAGATTTAAAAGAGGCTGCAACTCGAACTTTATATAAGCAACAAAGAAAACGAGCTGACCTATCTAACTTATAAATTTTCTCTGGAAATAGTTCGACCATACCCAAAGGCTGGTCCAAGAAAAGCTGCAATTTTAACAGATACAGAAGGCATTACAAGAGAAGCAAAAGAAAACTGCTTAAAAAGTTTAAAAACGAAGATGAATTGATAGATATTAAATCCAATAATTAAGCTAAGCTAGATACGTTGCTGTTTTATTAATAAGATTTGTTGTTTTGTTACTATAAGATTATAAATATAAAAAGCAAATTGTCAAAATGTATTTTTATTGTAAACGTATCTAACATTCAAGCCATGATTTGACTATACTTTCTAAGTGCTCCACTAGCCCCATACCCTTGCTCAACTTACCCCATCTATGGGGTACGTTGGGCATACTTGACTATCTACATTAAAATAGATGTAGCTCCTAAATTCGACTTATTAAAAAAAAACTACTATGGACACTATTAATAAGGAATAAATTGCTAATCCATCAGTATACGTTATAAGCCATTAAGACTTATTTTTGAGGAGCTATAACCGATCAAGTGAAAAATTGCTCAACTAGCCCCACCCTACCCTATTAAGGGAGATTTTCTAACACACAACATTTTTTTCAGTGTTAATTTTTTTTACTTCTGTGCAGCGAGCTTATGGGACTGTTGGACAAAATTATTATTTCCAAAACAATAATATATCAAATTTGATATTTTTGTAAAGCTCTTTGGACGATCTTTATAATGGTGATATAATATACAGGGTGTAGCATTTAAAAATATTCTACTTTTTGTCCTACCCTGTATATCTTAAGAGATAATAAAAAATTGATAATTGATTTAAAAACTACAGAATTAACCAATAAAATGTTTTTTTGTTAATTTTGTAGGATAAAAGATAAAAAAGTTGAGGGGGTGTAAATTTGGAAACTGGTTTAAGGTATTTATACTTACTATATACAAAAACTGTAAATAATTTTTATAATTAACGGGCTGTACTAATTATTTTTGGATGATTATAAATAATAATGTATGTATTTACATTTTCAAATTCTGCTAAACAGGAATTACGTAGAATGTAATAAAAACACAAATTTTACTTTGTTATAATATAACAAAGTAAAATTTGTGTTTTTATTACATTCTACGTAAAATGTATTGTCACAAAGTAACGGACAACTCAATAGATTCTTTAAACAGGAATTGTCTTGGTTAGTGAATTCTGGTTCCATAATTTTATATTATGTTTTCTATTTATTTTTGTGACGTTAGTCGTCCTGATTGGCATTATTTGATTTTAGGCGGACTTGTGTATTTTGTAGTTTTATTTTATAAAATTATAAATCATATTTTATATGATATAAATATACACAGATATGTATAATATGAAGTACAAAATAATAGTTATTTTTGGATGATGTTGTGCCTATTGGTACACTTATTCGACCTAATAAATATTGTACAATCAAATTTTTAGATAAATCGGAAAACCCTCTGATGACGCGCAAATAGACGCCTACGACGCGGAGGATGACGTCAACGCGTCGCCAGGAAATAGCCTGATGAACAAAGAAGGATTAGGAAGTAATATTTCAGAATGGAGAAAGCGATAATAAAAGTTTTTGAAGCATCAAAACGCCCACTAAATATGGCCTATTGGCTGGGAAAATTTGATGGAAATATGACTTAAAATAGTAATTTATATAACAACCCAGCAAACACTATTTGCCGGCAATGTACATTTTTCATATTGGCATTGATGGTAAAGCATTGGCAATTGGTGGCAATAATATGCCAACATCTTATACGCATTAAATAGTCAACCCTAAATAAACACTTAATTGCCAATAAATTTTACATGCAGGCGAATTGCCGGCAAGCATACAAAAATGGCGACATACCAATCCTGATTAAATAAAGCATGCCTTTTTGTTGCAGGCAAATAAATATTAGATTTTTGAGGGCAAACCTTCAACGCATATTCATACTTTTTAAACCATATTATTAACATTGGTAGGGTAGGGCGGGGCTAGTTGAGCATAGAGGTAAGTTGGGCAATCCAAATATATCAAAAACTATCGACCGTACGCAAACGCATCAAATAGCGTAAAGAAGGGGTTGCGCAAGAGGAACACATCGCGCGACCGCCAGTGGTGACGTGGCGATCGAGAAAAGTACCCCACGTATTGTTTATTTTGTGATTAAAAAGTATATTAATTTTCAGACAGAATATTTCGTCTGTGATAGTTAAATAATATCCTTTTTCAATCAGGTAAGTGTTAATCTTTAGTAAATTTATTGCAGTTTTGATTTTTATAAAGATACTGAATATAATTCTATCCGTTTTTTAATACATTCACTTTGGCTTTAAAATGTCAGGTTGGGGTTAGTTGAGCTACAGTTGTCCACCTAACCCCACGATTTTACCAGAAGTATAAAATGATTTTTATTTTTTTAGGATACGGACTTATAAAAGTTCGACTACTAGAGGTTCCTATACTACTCAAGACTTATATGAGGCTGCATCCCGTACAAGCAACAAAAAAACGAGCTGACCTATCTAATTCATAAATTTTCTCCGGAAATATTTCGACAATACCCAAGGGCTGGTCCAAAAAAGGAGCCAAATCACAGACAAATAATATCTATTTAATATATTTTTTTAAATTATATCAGCAATATTGATAGTTGCAAATAAAGTCTGTTTATTAATAGAAAGTTTAATCTTTAATTAATGCTGTAATAAAGTTAACTTGGAGTTATTTGATTTTTAGTTCTTTTAACCAAATAAAAAATTATTTTGTTTTGTTTTAAATAAAGATTTAGACTCCTAAATGTCTTAAATGTTTTTTTTATGATTTGTATAAGCTATGTTAATAATAATTATACAAATATTCAAGTTTAATTGATGAGATTT
The DNA here is from genome assembly GCA_014170235.1 of Listronotus bonariensis. Lineage (NCBI taxonomy): Eukaryota > Metazoa > Arthropoda > Insecta > Coleoptera > Curculionidae > Listronotus > Listronotus bonariensis. Next base: position 42,431 of record JACEGR010004901.1, read on the forward strand.
GTTGTTTTGTGACTATAGGATTATAAATATAAAAAGCAAATTGGCAAAATGTATTTTTATTGTAAACCTACCTAACATTAAACCTATAATTTGGCTGTACTTTCTAAGTGCTCCACTAGCCCCATACCCTTGCTAAACTTACCTCACCTATGGGGTACGTTGAGCATACGTGACTATCTACATTAAAATAGATGTAGCTCCTTAATTTAGTTTACTAAAAAGAAGTTACTATGGACACTATTGCTAAGGAATAAATTGCCAATCCATCAGTATGCATCATAGGCCATTAAGACATATTGTTGAGGAGCTATAACCGATTAAGTGAAAAATTGCTCAACTAGCCCCGCCCTACCCTATTTAACTAACAATAAAGCAATTTTTTTTATCGATTTTATTTATAATGGCAGCTAAACAACATTATTTTATGTTTTTTTACATAATTTAAAGGAAATGACCTTTTCATAAGATTTTATTGTTAAAAATCATGCAAATAAAAATTAGGTTAAACAAAATGTTTATTATATATTTTGGAGCGAATAAAAATAAAATGATGGTAAAATTAGCTACCTACGTTAGTTTCGACCGAAGGTGACCGCTTTGTGCATTTGTTTTCTACGTGGTTTTCTAGCTTTTTAGTTTCTTTTTAAAGAAAAGAGTATTTTAATAGACATAATTAAATGTATTCATTACCTAATAAGTGTGTGTTGTGTGATTAATTGGTGATGGCTAGTCGAGAAGGCAAGATATTCAAGTAGACCGTTAGGAGCTGTCAACATTTTGTTTAAAACTTTATTAAAAGATTTAAAGACGTGTTAATAAAAAATATTATATATATTTAATAGTTTTTTTGACATACCGATAGATGGCGTAATGGACAATAAACTACTACGTTTCTGCAATATCTTAGCTTTTTATCGTCTAAACCGTACCCATTAGACAAAAATAATCCGAGAGCGGTCTGCGGTAGGTGATCTCACTTAGCTTTGAAAGAAATATCTTCGGCTAGTGTAAAAATCTGCATCTCCAAGTTGGACAGTGTTCCGAGAGATGGTACCCATGGTACTTTGCATTGCAAGGAAATTGCATGCAGTAAGGAGTTTTTTCCTATTTTAATTTTAGAATAAAATATCGCATCATTTTAGCTTTTAAAAAAGTATATGCGACAATTTTCGTCAATAAGACGTCAGCTTGCTGCTTGGGAGTATCTGCATTTGCCCACTTTCGTGTCATTTTGTTATCTTTTTGCCAATAACTTATTAATGATGGATGCCATCATCTTAAACGCATTTTTTTGCCAATAACTTATTAATGACGGATGCCATCACTTTATGTGCAACACGTGGCCTAATAACGGCCAATTGCCCACTTTCGCGTCTTTTGATACCTTTTTGCCAATGCCTTGCCATTAAAGAGTGTTGGCAATGCCAGTAAATTAAATGTACAACGCCGGCAAAAATGTTATATGGGAAGTGCATAAAGTAAAACTTTTTTCACGAATGGAAAGTTTGACAGCACGAGCCGTTAGCCCCATGAGTAAAAAAGACATTTTATGCATGTGTCACATACTATATTTTTCTACGACCGTATAAAATTTTCCAAATTACCAGTTTATACATGTTTTGTTTATTTAAACTTATTAATTTTAATTTTTGCAGCACGCCCATATTGCACAAAAATCATAGCCTCCTTATTTTTTAAATACAAGTATCCTCTTCATAACTGTGCCGTTATAATTTAATTTTAGAACACTGTATGTACTTACTTTTTGTAGAAATAATACCAAAACAGTATAAATTCCTTTTCGATTTCTTAGTCATCCAAATTCATTATTACTATTAATTTTAAATAATTTCTATTAAATTTATTTAAAAACTGTCAATTTTAAAACTAGTGACACATGAACTAAAAGAAATAATGACAAAATCAAAGGTATCTTGACCGTTTGGTTCAGTTGAAGTCGCGTTTACTCTTACATTGCATAAATTGATATTTAGGTTTATTCTAGTAGGCATGGAAACAAAACACTAATTTAAAGTGTGAAAAAGCTTGGAAGTGTTAAAAAAGTTACTTTTTTAACACTTTATGTAGTGCACTAGAATGGAGTACACTTTATCTTCATGTTAACGATTAAAAAACTGCATTTTTTTCAACGGCTGTGGAAAAATAATATTATGCAACAAGCATAGGGTAGATGTACTGTGGAGTCTTTAAGCAATTTTATAACTTTTACGAAGAATTATAGTAACTTAAATAAAGTATGGAATAACAAAATATAAATTAATAACATCATTAATGTATCTATATAATTTAATTATAAAAACTTTAAAACTCTAGACTATGGTGAATTGGAGAGAAAAAAAATCAAGAGGTTTAGGGCATATATTATTATGTTCATACAGTGTGGATGTAAATAGTCCCCCCCGCTAACTTTTGCACCCTTAATTTTTTCTTTATAAAATTTGGTTGTGACTCAACTCCATCCGAAACTAATAAAGTTAGGTGTTCCTAATATGGTAGTTTCTTAAAGCCCTTTTCAAGTTCTTTTTAATGGTAAATCAATATACAGGGTGATTTAAAAAAAAATTGCAACCTTAATGTGAATTATCTACCGGGTGGCATCGCCGGGCGGGACATAGGAAATCCCATGTAATTTTTAATGGGGTCAATTATTAGCTCCCCTAATTATTTTAGAGAAAAATTCTATTGAAGTTTATTGAAGAGCATGCAAATCTACGTACATGGTCAAAACGTTAGTTTTCGGTTAACCCGTTTGCTAGTTAGATGCTAATTATATTTTTAAAAATTGTTACATCGCCTCATATTTATGAACAACAATAGAAATACCAGTTAGCGTGACATAACGATGTCATTTTATATATATATATATATATATATATATATATATATATATATATATATATATATATATATATAATAATATACAAGGATAAAAATGACTCTAATCTAGATGAGTTAAAAAATGCTATTTCTGCAGAATGCAATAAAATTTCAATTTACCAGTTAGCCAATGTAAGAAGACAATTTTATGAACGTCTGGGTTATTGTCTAGCAGTCAATGAAGAAAAATTTGAAAATTTTCTTAAATCTTAAGTTTATTTCCAACATATTAATTATTGTAATAATATTTATAATTTATTGAAGCATGTAAATATTATAAATGTCATAAGTTCTGGAAATTTGTTACCCTAGTTTAGTTTAACTTAACTTAATTCGTTTGTATAAATACAACATTAATCTTTTCACAGTACGATTTTTTGATAATAATAAAGCACTAAATTTTAAAATGACAACTTAATGTCACGCTAACTGGTATTTTTATTGTTGTTCATAAACATGAGGCGATAATAATGTAACAATTTTTAAAAATATATTAGCATCTAACTAGCAAACGGGTTAACCGAAAATCTAAAGTTTTTACCATGGACGTAGATTTGCATGCTCTTCAATAAACTTCAATAGAATTTTTCTTTAAAATAATTAGGGGAGCCAATAATTGACCCCATTAAAAATTACATGGGATTTCCTATGCCCCGCCCGGCGATGCATCAACCGGCATAAATGTGCACGTTCAAATAAACAGAAACATTTTCGCGAAAATTGAATAAAAAGTTATACTTCCATTTCTGTGTAATGCTATTATAAAATAACTGGAAGGGCGTTCCAGCCCTGGATGCAGCAGCCAGCTGAGCTGATGTTTATAAATAGAAAACAGGGATGTCATGCGGGAAGATAACTGCAAAACAGGAGCACCACCATTCAGCAAAATATATACAATCGTTAGCTGAGCCTCTGCAAATTTCTAGAAATACCGAACATAAATACAGTTCTCAGTAAGATGAAAAATTACCAGGTATTATATTTTGAGTGACAAAGCCACGAATATTTGATATTTATAATTTTATTTCAAAAATATTTTGCAAACGTATCTATTTATTTTTAATTCAGTAGAGCATTATTTAAATTTAAGCCTGATATACAGCTTGTTCTATTAGTTTGTAGAAAAAAAAATAATTTTGAAATTAAGAGAGAGAGAAGAGAGAATTTGTGAATTATATAAGGCGCGTCAGTAGTAACTGGGACTATTTGGCGCCTTTGTTTAAAATTAAGAAATTAAAAAGAGAAAAACATAATTGAAAAATACGCAGCGCTGCAAACGAAAAAACAGATTATAATGCTGGATATAAAATAAAAATTTCAAATCTGTAATGCTATTGCCTAATGCTAGAAGCCTTTTGACTGTCGTCGATCGCCGATAATATAACCCTTCGAATAATGGTATGTATACCGGGTTAGAATGTAACATTTTAAAAAGTTTTTAGGCCTACTTAATTTTTAGAGCCATTTTTAATATTGCATCTAGGTGGCCATGATTGGGTGCAAATTAATCTAGTGACCCTAGGTGATGTTAGAAACATACAATCGCAAAGTTTTGGTGACTAATATGAAAGATAGGAATAAAACAATTTGGCAAATTGACATTTCCGTTTCTAACTATTTTTATTTTTTTAAATGGCAATCCATTTAAAAGACAAGCACTTTTTAAATATAGGGTTTTTTGAGAAATCTAAGGATCTCAATTTATTTGCGATCGGATTACAAATAAAGTCATAAATAAAGGATCATAGCTATCTAGACGTAAAACTCCAAATTGCTCTCTAAAAATCAAGTAGATGTAAAAACTTTTAAAAATGTCAAATTGCTATTTAGGATTGTCTTAGAAATCCAAAAATGTTAAAATATACAGTGTGTTCCATTTAAAATTTCAAATTAAAATAATTTCCGGTTATACCAAAAGTAACCAGAAGGTAAGAAATATACGAACTCTCCTCTTTTTATACCATTTACTTATCTCAAGTGTCATTCTAATATGTCTAAAATTCTAGAAGTTATGGCTTGTTTAATAGATTCGTTGAAACCCGGTATTGCTTTATTATAAATCATTTATAACCTAGTTTATGCAGACCTTGTTGAGTATGCAATTTCATATTTTCCGCACTGCTTTTTACTATAGTTCACTCGCCAACGAACTGGCGCGAAGCGCAAGATCGTCGGTCATCGCGTTGTGAGGCGAGGAAAGGCAAGCAGCGACGAGTGCGAGGAGAGGGGGATAGTACGCGTCATCGCCGACCACTTGCGGTCCGGGGATCTTTATTCTTTCCGGACCGCGACGGTCATGTTATTTTGAAAAGCGGACCACTAATTAAAGTAGTTGGTGACCCCTGATTTAAATGGTGACAACCAATTTACCTAGACATTGAAACAATTAACGGGTTTTTTGCAACATAGTGCCATTGTCAAGTTTTCTTTTCTAATTTACGAAAAAGTAATGTTTATAGAACCTTCAAATATATCTCTAAATGCTCATAATACAGCTATATTTACGAACATATAAAAAATATTGAGAGTTAGCCATATGTAGGTATAATAAAGTTTTGTGTTTAATATTTATCTCGACCTATTTAAAAACTTGACATTGCTGGTTTTTGAAAAAACCCTTCAATTGTTTATAATTTCCCAAAACATCTTTGCAGTTATCGGCTCGTTGTAGGGTGCTCCAAGCAGTTCCTCGGATCCATGAGTCGCACTTTTTTGTACACCCTCTACGTTGTATTTTCTATTTTAGTTTTTGGTGACCAAAGCAGACGCAATTAAAAATGGCGCTTTATTGAGCAATCCTGGGACCAACATTTATCGCTTTATTAATATTGACGTGTAAGGGAGCCTAACAAAAAGTTGTTTAGAAAAATCCAGTGGTAAAAGAGACAACTAAAGAACGGAAAATTTCCTGAGATTCAGTAAATAAAAACCAGAATTTCTGCAAAAATACAGGGTGTCCAGTAACTCAACCGACAAACTTTAAGAGGCGATTTTACAATAAAAAAAAACTTCATATAAACATATGTCCTAAAAGTCTTAGTTTTTAAACTAGAGGGTGTTAAAACTTTAAAAGAATTATCGTTTTTATATTATAACTTTCATACCAATTAAAATATTTAAAAAAATTGCAAGACATCTCCTATGCATCAGAAGAAATTTTTTACCATTGTCGTTCATAGGGGTTTAGGGTAAATATTAAAAATAATGGTACGCCACTGCATTGTAGAATCACCCCTTAAAGTTTGTCGGTTAAGTTACTGGACACCCTGTATAATTTTATCTTCACATGCAACGTAGCCCCGCCTACTCCAAAAACCAGGTGACCTTGAACTTGGTAAAGTTAAGCAGAAGAATTATTAAGTAACTTATTCGCATGGTTTCGACAAAACAAAAAGTCATGGTAACCGATGGAGGAATTCTATTGCACGCCTGCCTGCCGGCCGGCTGCTGTTACGTAATTAGAAATGGGCGCGTACCATAGGCTGAAATTGGTTGTCGGGGCCCCAGTCGCAGGATCTGGGTTTTATTTGCAGGAGGCTAATGAGGCGTGAAGCGACAAAGACGAGTCTGAGCTAAACATTGTCGTATGGTATGTCTTGCGGAAAATATGTCACAAGAAGATTTGGGAACTAAAATTAAGTAACGTCGCCTTTCGCCCTTACTGGAAATTTTTGAATCATAATGAGATACTATAAAAATGCCACAAGTGTCATAAAAATAAGGACGGCAATCAACTATTGCTGTTTAAACGAGTCGTTTAAATAATGTGTTAGCAACAAAAAGGGGAATAATTGAAAGTGAGACAGAACTGATGACGCCGTGGCATTTTTACTAATGACGTTTGTTTGTTATACAGGGTGATTCAAAAATCGACCACCAAACTTATAAGGGTGATTCTACTTGACAAAATAAGGGTAGACCTTCATATAATTTTTTTCAAAATGTTATTCGTTTTCGAGTTTCAAGCCGTCAATTTTTATTTTGGTTTTTTCGCCATATTGCATTCATTGTTTAACCAATTCCGTTGATATTTGGCACATAAATCGAGCTTTGCAGATTTAAAAATTTTAGGACAAAAGTACTTTTTTTTATACCGCCAGAGGGCACTTTACCTAGAGCTTAAAATTTATTTACATCATAACTTTTTATTTTGACAGACATCGCAAAGCTGGGGTCGCCATTTTATAGACAATCAAAAACTTAAAAAATAAGGTACTCTTTATTTAAGTCGATAAACCTTACCGTTTAGGCACCTAAGACATCAAAGTTTTCATCAATTTCAATCAAATTACCTACATAGATACAGGGTGTCCAGTAACTCAACCGACAAACTTTACGGGGCGATTCTACAACAGACAATAAGAAAAAACTTCATATAAACATATGTCCTAAACGTCTTAGTTTTTGAACTACGGTGTGTTAAATATTTAAAAAAATATATTTTTTAATTGTTAACACCCCGTAGTTCAAAAACTAAGACGTTCAGGACATAATATGTTCATATGAAGCTTTTTTCTTATTTTTTGTTATAGATAAATTGTTGAAAACTTCCGTCACTGTAACTCCCTATTTCGTGGCTTTACATGAAGTTTCGTTGACGCCGACTGCCTTTCTTAAATTTATTTAGAAGTTTTTTCCTAACTGTCGGAAACCGTTTGCAAAATATTAGGCTTATGCGTAGAAGATAAAAATCTGTCGGAATTTGTGTCGTGCGCATGCCACTCACAGTTATCAAACGGTTTCCGATTACTGTGGGAACAAACCTTAGATTGATCGACTATGATGCCAACTCAGGTTGGTCCAAGTTTGACAAACTTTGGTCAACGCCACCGTGTAGACAGATGTTTGCATGGATTCGTCTTCATTGGACCAAGTTTGCTCGAGTTCGCTTCGCCACAAATCACAAGAAATTCGTGTGCGTTGTTTTAGAAGCGAAATCGAAAATAATATCCACATGTCGGCTGTTGTGGTTTGCCAAATGTTCGACAAAAACATCCGCCACAATATCGCCCAACGTGAGGATTCTGCATTAAACGTAACCCAGTGTTTTTAAAAGTTCCTCTTTCTAGCCAATCCAAAACCCAAAAATTGGCAAATATTTGTAAATATTCTTTGCCACATTGGATCTATAAGCTTTTTTTCAGCAGAATGTCAATGCTGTGCCCCTAATCTAAGTCGCGAACCACCACCTACTTAGGTAGGCGATCCGAAAAGATCGGCTCCAATTTCCGCAAAACTTGGTCTTAAATTGGACTCTATAGTTTCGGGTAAATGTCTTGGTTTTATTTTCACTTGCTCTCTTTAATTATAAAATAAAATCCTTTTGCAAATATGCTTGAGCACTTAATAATTCAATCGATTCCAGACACGTAAAAAACGCACAAAAGAAATCAGAGACAACGAATTAACTATACAGTTAGAAAATAAACAGTGTGAAGCCTCTCGAGGCATAACATTCTCTCGCCTGCGGAAAATCGAGTATGAAGAAATAAATGGCAAAGAATAATTGTGGCCTTGAACTCGAAACGGCCAATGCCGAATAAGCGCTTAGGTACGTCCTTCTTCGTAGATTAGCAACAGTCTCATGGACGCATAAAGCAGCACCGGGCATGGTACCGTAGATTAACCATAGAAATTATAAGACAACTAGCCAACCCGTGCCAACTTCGTTGGGGGTTAATTATATTTTTCTCCAAACTTCAAAATAAAATAAAGCCTATATAGCATTCCTGAATAGTGTAGCTTTTTGATTGTGAAAGAATTTTTATAATCGGTTTAGTATTTCCGAAAATTAGCCCTTACAAACAAATATCCAAAGTTAATAAAATTTACCTCTTTATTGATATCTAATAATAAGTAGTATAAATGACTATCAAAGAAAAAGTCTACTAAAAATAAGTAAATTTGTTGCTCTTTTCTTATCTATTTTTATATTAAAAAAAATCTGCATCCGCAGAGAATCGAACCTCTAACAAACTAACCTCTTTATAATATTTGTATAGAATAATATACATATGTCTATACAAATATAGCTTGTAGCACTCCTGAATAGTGTAGCTTTCTAATTATTGTGAAATAGTTTTTATGATCGGTTTAGTATTTTCGAAGATGAGCCCTTACAAACAAACAAAGTTATAGTTTATCCAAGATAGCCGACCCGTGCCTTCTTCGTTGGGTGTTAATTATATTTTTCTCTTAACTTTAATCATAATAATATAAACTGTAGTTTTCTGATTGTTCAATAATTTTTAAAATCGGTTTAGCATTTTCAAAGAGTAGCGGCTACAAACAAACAAACAAACAAAGTTACAAACTGGATTTTTGAATTTTTAAATGGAACAACCTGTAATTTTAACATTTTGGTTTTCTGAGACAATTATAAATAGTAACTTGACATTTTGACAAGCTTTTACGCTTACTTGATTTTTTGAGAACCATTTGTAATATTGCATCTAGGTGAAAAGTCCCTTTTCGAGGAGTGCTTGTGGACACGAAAATGTCAAGTGTTTAGGTGATTGTCATCATCGATTCCGTTAAAAAATCTGCAATGAATGTCTCAGTAGCCGCTGGGCACAATTTTATATAACACCAATTTTTAACAATCTAACTTTTCCCCAAAAAAAAAAACACAAGTTTTTAACAGCACTATATAAAAATTCAGGGTATAGAAGGAACAGTTTAAAAATGTAAATTCGGTGCTCTTTGATAAGAAAAAAATCACAAAAAGTTTAAAGCAAATAAATCGGCATGCTTGTCTTCGCGGCCGCCTTTGCCATATTTCTTTATGATATGCCGGTTGATGCAGCTGGTGATTGCACCATGGGATAGAAATTAATTTTTTGGTCAAAATTCTGAAACTTACCAATCTAACTTAAAATGCGGCGGTGGTAAACGGGGCGCAAGGCCTTCACTAAAGTTTTATTGAACAGGTAAATGGGGCGCAGGGATCTTGGGGTCAATAAAATCGTAAAGATAAACGGGGCGCAAATGTTTTCTTTAAAGTAAAGGTATCGAAATAAAATGTTGGTCTATTTTTAAAAATTTTATTAATTACGAAACATTTATTGCATCAAAAAATATTTACATATTATACACTTGAAAAATACGAAGTACATTTTACAAAATGAAGTCTACTTATTTCTTTGACCCACACCCCTTCCGGGAAGGGCTGGCGCCCCATTTGCCTATGATATAAACGTAACCTTACAGGCGTGCAGGTAAAAGATATTTTCGCGCCCTGTTTACCTCCGTCCCTTAAAATGAGGTGCTTTTACTGGAAAAATATTATAAATTATTACAAATGCTTTTTGGAAACCTAAAACTTATTATATGTTATTATAAATTTACACCCCCTTAACATTATTATTTTTTATTGTACAAAATAAACTAAAATGTCAGCTTGTTTGGTTAATTCGGTAGTATTCTAATCAGTAATCCGATGATTATTATCTCATATGATACAGGGTACGACAATAGGTATGATTTTTTAAATGGAATACCCTGAATATTATATCACCACCAAAAAATCTTTTAAAATGCTTAAAAAAATACTACATTTGATGTGTCTATCTCAATTAGTTTCGGAAATATGACCATCCAAATCTGAAAAATAATTTTAAATTATTCTTAGAAGCGTAATAGAGATACATCTTCCCAACTTTTTTATTTTTTAACGTATAAAATAAATAAAACACTGTTTTGTTGGGTAGATTCTGTAGAATCTATATCTTTCATCAGAATGCTTTTATCTTTTAGGATATACAGTGTAGGACAACACATATTAAATTTTAAAATGGAAAACCTTGTAAATTATAAAAAAATTTATACCTGTCCTTACACTCAGAAGTAGGAAAAAGTAGGAAGGCAATTGTAAGTACAAAAACTGATAAAGAAAAAGGTAAAAAAATCTTTGACAAAAGTAGCGAGACTTCGCGAGACTGCATCGGAAACACAACAATAGCTCTTATTATTTAAACTCTTTTACTTTTTTAGTAAACAAGGCTAATAATAAACCAAGTAGATTAAATGTTGTATATTTATGTTTACTTAAAATACATTTTCAAGTTTCTTATTACCCCAATAGAAATCGTCATATCCTTTTATAATTTTGCGTACATGTAGTTTGAAGTATCTACTGAAATACACAGCATGAGCCATTAAAATTTCAAAGTTGCTTTTTGGCCAAAATAATGGATTTCTATCCCATAGTGTATCGGCGCGTCGCTGTAAAAGATAGCGGCGCCTTTGTATAAAATAGTCCGATTGCAGGCGGCCTTTTTTACGTTTTTTGTATTATTTTCAAAGGGTACCGAATTTGCGCTTTAAAATGTTCTTACTATACCTTATGCGATATTTTTGTGGGAAGTGCAGAACATACTTAAAATAATAATTTAGTTTAATACTATTTAATAAATTAAAAAGATTATTATCTATAGAAAGATAAAAATTGTTTTTGCTCGCTACAATGGCCTAATTCCGAGAATCAAATTTCAGTAGCTCGAAAACATTTCATTTCTGCGCTCTATGAATTCTATGAGTCTCAAAAACAAAGAAAATCAAGTAATTAATTATTACTGACAGAAGTCCCAAAATCCCGCGGAGCCTGGAAACTAACATTAAGTTTGGCTTTGTTACAAATGACGTCATCGTCATGGGTTGTTCCAGATCTATTATAATGTAGGCCATTTTTTTTTTTTAAGCATAATTTATAATGGTTTTACTTAAGGACCTTTTATGGTATCTATCTATCTATCTCTTTGTTTTATGGCTCTGATACTAAGTCAATTCGCCAGTTCTCCCGTTCCGGTCATATAAGCTATTGCTTATAAGCTTTCCCAGGCTTTGTCCTTGGAAAATCTGGATAATCAAGCTCGAAACTCCCAGACTTTCCTAGCATATGAATAAGAAACACTTGTAAACATCAACAACAGCGATGAACTTCTGAACATGCATAAATTGTGACTGTCAAGCCAGCGGCTGCTACTGGTATCGCGCATAACCGTCACTTTCACTACTGACGTATTTCCGCAAGGCGTGCGCACCTCCTCGACCATACGAGGACACCATGTGTTCCACACCAAAAGTGAAAACCTCAGGCTTTAGGAATCTTCACTCACAACGCTTAGCCCCAGAAGAAAGAAGCCCCAATTTAGCGTGAATCTTTTCTCGATCCCCAAGGGTACAGCCACGCTCGTACGATGCCTTCAATCGCCTACCCGGGAAGTCTATGTAGACCTCTACGTAAACATGAACCGCACTACTCGAAGACCGCGGAAAGAGTGACCTTTATGGTAAAACACTTTTCTTAAGCTGCACACAAAAGCCAAAAACCAGCCACCACCACGCAAAGAGCCGGTTTGTTGCCAACCCTGGAAGTAAGTGAGCCATAGTCGGTAAAAAAGAACAGTACCAATGAGTGAGAAAAAAACAATACCCGTTAACTATTGGTGTCCTTTACACATAATGGAACGTCCTTAAATAAAAAATTTCTTTAACTATACACCCTATTTTATTACTTTATTTTTCCATTAAAAACCCGGTTATACATAAATGTAAAAGTTTAAAACATGGAAACCTAAGAAAATAATTATGCCCGAATGACGTCACAAACCCGCCTGGAAACCGAAATCGAACAGCAGCTTTGGCCTGGCTTAAAGATGACGTCATAGGGAAGGGGTATATCCGTTTCTCTTCCAGATTTATGTAAGTTAGGCGGAGACGTTTGAAATTTAAAAATACTTAAACTAATGAAATGGAATAGGTGGGTGCAAATAAACATTATAGGTCTTATGTTGTAATAGAAAATTTTTGTTTGGGGGTAGAGCTGGGCAAATGAATCGACTACTTAAATTCATTAAATCGATATTGGATAAATGAAAGCGCTTTTATAATTAAAGCGTCGGACTCTTTGTTTGACCTCCGGACAGTGCGGACGTGCGTAGAGGACTACAAAGTTCTTCCCGGAGTGGCGGCTAGAGGTGTCGTAAGAACGTTTTTTACCTTCGGGGATCAAGGAAAGATTCTAGCTAAATTGACGGCATCTTTCTTTTGGATCTAAGCGCTGTGAGCGAAGATTCCTATAAGCTGATGGTATCCTGTTTGGTGGTGAACACAAGATATTTCTCAAATGGCGGGAGATAGATGGGCGTGCCATGGGAACTGTCAGTAGTGAAAGTGAAGGTTATACGTAACACCAGTAGCAGATCTTGGTTTGACAGCCGACAATTTATGCATTGCATCGATTGTTGAATTATTTGTTTTCGTTTTGGAATTTCTGGGAGCTACGAGCTCGATTATCCAGATTTTTCGCCGACGAAGCCCTGGAAAGCATAGACCGGAAGGGGGAGAGTGGTGGATTGGACCTAAAGGGACCAAAACCAAGAAAAAAATAGAGAGATAGAGATAATTAAAGCGTCGGCTCGAATAACGTGGAAACTCGCTAATAGTGTGAAAGGAAGTTATACATAGAATAATGTTCCTTGGCACCTAAAGTAACTTTGTAATAAAATAAAAGACCATTATAACAGACCATTTTTTTACAGTTTCGTTAAATAAAATATATTAGTTTGTTATTTAGCCAATTTCCGTCGGTGGTAAATTTTTCATCTTCGTTGCGAAATGCATTAAATCGTGGTGAGAAACGCAAATTAAACATTGCTCAGTCGCAAAAAACCAAACCAAAAAATGTCCAAGTAAAAGAAAAACTTACTTTTTGTTGGTCTATATTAAGGCGGACTAAGAAATAAAAATACCTCTAATAAAAGTTTTCCACGTTTTTTAAATTTTGTCCCAGACGCTATACGTCAGTGTAATTCGCAAAGTGCGTAACTCCATTTTTAAAATTTTGCAGAAGCATATTTTACAGCCGAATTTTACAGTGATATGTGGCAGACTATAATAAAAAAATAATTTAATATGAAAGAAAAATTATTTAAAAATAAATTGGTAAAATTAATTTATTAAAACTTGACATCTGATATAATAAAAAGAAGTTGAACAGTTTTCTAATAATGATCTGGATTATATGGAGTTAAGCACTTTGCGAATTACACACACAGTATAGTTTCTCTACTCATGGTTCCCTACAGAGAAACTCGTGGTGCCGCGCATATGCATCCCTATACGGTCCAACTGCACAGACCCCGAACTTCCCACTTTGTTCGTTCTTTTATTCCTAGAGTTTCTAGGATGTGGAACCTGCTGCCCGCGGAGGTCTTTAATTCCCCCCAAATCTTCAAGTATTTAAGTCCCGTGTCAACAAACTCCCCCTTACCTCGCTTAAGACACCCTCGGTACGTTGGTATTTGGGCTTTTAGCTCTCGTGGTTTGTACAAACATAAAAAAAACTATGAATAAATTGTGTAAAGTTATGGCTAACCGCTTAAAATAAGCTGCAGCTGTTATAATCGTCCGGCGTTCCATCATTTTAAAGCTCAAATAATACCTACTAACATAGATTTGTTTGCCCCCTCCTGTAAAGTTGATAAAAATGTTAGTTGCAACGTTGATCAAGCCAATAATTCCAATTCTGACACCATTTTTTTTTGGTTCTGATCCCTTTCGGTCCAATTTGCCAGCTCTCTCCCTTCCGGACAATGCTTTCCAGGGTTTCGTCGGTGGAAAATCTGGTTAATCGAGCTCGTAGCTCCCAGAAATTTCAAAACATAATTATGTTTAATACAAAACAACAAATCGATGTATTGCATAAACTGTCATCCGTCAAACCATGAACTGCTACTGGTTTTGCGCATAATCAATAACTGTCAAATCTGACGTTTCCCGCGGCGCCGCAACCGAAAACATCATGTGCCCGTCACCAAAAGAAAAAACATCAGGCTATAGGAATCTCCGCTCACAGCGCTTAGCTCCAAAAGAAAAATGCTTTTAATTTAGCGTGAATTTTTCCTCGATCCCCGAGGGTAAAAAACGGACGTACTCCTCTCTTGGCCAAAGCTTTGTAGCTCTCTACGAACGTCCTCACTACTCGAAGGCAGAAGAAAGAGTCTTTACTGACACCATACAAGAATAAAAAGACTTTCACAAGACACAATTTTGCGAACGATTTGAGTAGTTCGATAATCATATAATATTTTTCAAACATTTTTTCTCTTTAACTAAATACTTACTAAGTTAGAGAGAATAAAGTGTCTTTTTAATATTTTGTAAATTTAACAAATAGCGTTAAATTATACTGCGTGATAAAGAAATTCCAAGTAAAATTATGTTATTTGCATAAACGTTATTTGTATGTTATAACAAAAACAATATACGATTAAATTAATCACTCTTATCATTTTAGCATTTTTTTCAATTTTTTATTGTTATACTGCTTTGAAGTTTTTGTATTTAAAATGGATATCTACTTTTTACAAGTGTGTTTTTAAACGATAACCCAATAACCTAGGCAATGAAAGTTTATATGAAATTGAAGCAGATTACCAAATTGCCATTAGGTAACAGTAAAATTACACGAGCCTACAAAAAAACTGGTCTGCTTTTTTAACCAGACTTACTTATCTTCATGTATTTTGACGCGCTGGATTCCAATATTAAGTTAGTTTTGCCCCCGCCCCCGTACTGCAAAAAACATAAAAATTGCCAAAAATTTGCAATTTGTTAAGAACAAAATTTGCTTAAGAAAATTTGAGGTTAGATTCACATCAGAAAATATAAAGATATGACTGACTTTTTTCTTTCTTGTTTTTTGTTTTTTTTTTGTGTTTTTCTTAAGAATTTTTTGTATGTTTGGTGCCTTTATTTTCTTTTATATAATTTCATTTTTAATTATTTAATTTGTGGACAAATAACTTCCCCACTGAACTTGAAGTGACATCTGATTGCGGATCTTTTTGTTTTTGCTACATATTTAACGCTTTTTATGTCTATCACGTCCAAAGACAGACATTTTCTGGAATCCAGTCGAAGATCAAAAAATAACTGCTTCAGTGGTCGGGTACGAGGACTGTCCAATAAGATCGTGGGGATTTCTTTCAGTATAATTTGTTTAGGATATTTTTTTGTTTTGTTTTTTAATTATACCTATTATTTTTTAAGTAGATAAATATATATATTTATTTATTATTGTAAATAAAGTTATCAATATTATATGTGTGTTTTATAATCTTTTCTGGAAATGATTCACCCCAGAGCCCTCTCTTACGAGCTGCCACTGGTTCATAGGCTTTGTTTTAATTCAAAATGTTGTTCTATTGTTTATTTGGTAATTTTCTAGAAACCTGCGGCAACCCAGATTTTAACAAAATTTTGTATACGGTGGTTTTTTGAGGCGCTGATCACGAATCTGAATGAATTTTTTGGCGGAAACGTTTTGTTCTTGAGATATTCATCATCAGACTTGAAATATAAACTAATCCTATTTTTACTATATTTCCCCTTCTTTTGCACACAATTCTTGATTTAAAGCTAAAGTGTCACACAATATTTGATTTTAACCTTTTAAAATCCCTTTCTTTACGTATTTTACATTATTTTTGCATTAAATTGCATAGCTATACTTAAAATCATTTTAATCCCAGTGTGCCATGAAGTCCTATGTGTATGTATGGTTGCCGCATTATCAAAGAAAAGCTACGCAATTTAATGCAAAAATAGTGTAAAAATCGTAAAAAACGGGGTTTTAAAAGGTGAAAATCAAATATTGTATGACACTTTAGCTTTAATTCAAGAATTGTGTACAAAAAGAAGGAGAATCAGAATATAGTGAAAATAAGCTTCGTTCAAATTTGAACTTTGATGATGAATATCTTGAGAACGAAACGTTTCCGCCAAAAAATTCTTTCAGATTCGTGATCAGCGCCCCGAAAAACCTCTGTATTCCAAATTTGGTTGAAATCGGAGTTCCGCACGTTTCTAGAAAATTACCGTTTATTTTCAAAAATTTTCCATTTTTTCAATCCCAATGATCGATGTCGGTTCTTTATTATTATTATTATTATTATTTCGTCCATCTTTACCTTTAGATATCCCTTTTGTTGTTATGCTGGAAACACCTATAGCGAAACATCTAAATACGCATAACTACCGAACATACTCGAGCAAAATTCGGTTCTTTCCAACATTTTTTATTATTGAACGTGTTGTAAGTAAACGATAAAAAAAAGCAACATAAAAGTTGTTTTTGATACACGTCATTTTTCTCGGAACCGGCGGCCATTTTTATTTTTAACGCTAAAATTAGACCGATGTTGTAAACAAAACTTACCTACACTTAAACACAATGTCATGTAACCAACGGTGATTGTTATCTAGAAATTTTTATTTTGTAAAATTTTGCTTAAATTTTCGTTTTTAAAACGTTTTCGTGATCGAAAGATTAAGACGCAATAGATCTTTTTGTGACGTAATTATACGCAACCCCTACGAACATCCCTGATGACGTCACTAAATTCTCAAACCCTTCGTGGAATGTTAATACTCTTATTACACACATTATTTTGATATTGCGTTTGTCAAGATAATGATATTTTAATTAAAAAAGAGTGTATGGTTTTAAAAAATATCATCTTCCGGTTTCCAAACCTACCTCAATTCGCTACACGAGGCCCAATCAAGCCGGCTAGCAACGAAAAACAAAATATAATCGGGGCCCCGTGATCCGCCGCGTGTAAACAAATGAATACAGCACTCACCTTGACAAGATCAAGTTCACCAACGACGCAGCAGGCCGCCACCAGCTGATTTTCATTATTTTTGCTAAAAATCGCGGCGATTTTTCGCGAAAATCAGTCACAGAGGCGGAAAAACACTGCGGAATTCACTTGTTTCGAATAAATAATCAGATATGGCCGTGATTAGGCAAAAACACGATCAGCAGATAGATGGAAACAAAACACGGTCGAACTTGGACCCAAAACAAATGAAATGACGGCGGCGGCGTCGATTGGCGTTGGGCAGGTTGCCTTTGGGGGGACGAGAGGGCGAGGCGGGACGCGGAGGGAAATCCGAATGCGCAATTTCCCCACCATGGGCGCGCCGCCGGTGAAATCCATATATTTAGGCGTTTTGGTCGAGCATTGATGTTGCGCAATATTTTGGAGATATGGATGGAGATTAAGGGAGAACAAAGAAAATATATATTTTTTTAGATTAAGATCTAGTACAGCGTTTCCCATTTGCCGGGTCGCGACCCTGTACCGGACCATCAAAATAGAGGGGTGTACTCGAGTTGCTAGACGGCGATAAGATAATAATAAAATATGGAATTTGAGATTGTTAGGTTGCTAGACATAGATTAATAAGTTGATAGAAAAATATTGATTTCCTAGACGGTGATAAACACAACATCCCATGCAATAAAATATCTTGTAAAACGAATGCTTTATATAATGTTTTCTGTTTTGCTTTATTTTGCATTAAAATCCACTTATTTTAATAAATACCGTAGAGATTTTAATTATGTATTAATATTATTGTAGTCTTGGGTTCAATCAGGAAATTTAATAAAGGCGTTGCTTACAAGAACTAACCATAAGTGAAATAGTAAAATTATGTTACTGTTTAGTAGTTTATTCGTAATTCCCTAAAACTGTTTTAATTACCCTGTCAGGCGCTGTACAGGGTGGCTCGGATTCGACCCTCATCTTTGGAATTTCGGAAACCGTAAGGGATGCAGGATCGGTTAAATGAAGGCAAAGTTGCGCAATTTAATGCCCAATAAAATGCCGTTTTCCGTTTTAAAAATTCCGAGTACTTCCGAAGATATTCGAAAAAAAACGGAATTTTCAATTTTAGTCTCTATTGTTTCCTGGCAATATTTGTTAAGATAACTCAAAATAAGAAACACGTTTTTATGGTCACTTTTTCTGCTTTATAATTCAGTGTGATTAAATATTAAATCTGACGTTTCGGCTTCTGGCGACCATCATCAACTTAATTTTTTTAAATACGGACCTGATATTTTTTTCAATTTAATTAAATCCTTTCATCACTCTTAAAACACTATATATCGCCACTTTGATATTTGCTGACGTTTCGTACAGATAATTCCATCACCAGAATATTGCATATTTATTTAACCATAATACGGCCCTGAACTACATTTTTAGGTAAAAGGTACAAAAAAGAATAAAATTATTACATATTCATAATGTTTTATTGCAACTCATTGATATCTAACAGCGGAAATTACTTTATTAACAGAAACTAACCAGCAGGTACGAATTCAAGGGAGAACTTCATTTAATGTATGGATTGGTATGTGGAGGAGCAAAACTATTGGACCTTTCGTTTACGAAGGGACCTTAACTTCCGAATGATATCTAAATTTGATTAGGAATGATGTCTTAGACGCCCTAGATAATCAACCTTTGGCAGTATTTCAAGAAATATGGTGGCAGCAAGACGGAGCTCCTGCCCACAATGGAAGGGAAGTAGCTCAATTCCTTTACCATATATTTCCTATTTCCTAATAAATGGTTTTGCAAGATGGCCCGCTAGGAGCCCAGATTTTAGTCTCCTAGATTATTTCCTTTGGGGATATCTTAAGAACCGTTTATTTAAAAATGCACCTCACGACCTTTAAGTACTACGACAAAATTTGATAAGGGAAGTTGCTGCCATTCCTGCGAGAACAATTAATCGAGGTGTATTAAAAATAGAAAGCAAAGCAAGAAAATGCATTGAGGCGGAAGGTTATCTCTTTGAACACCTATAATAGTGATTAAATTATGTTTATTTTTAATATGGGCATTAAGATAGTATTACAAATTGTTTATGTAAGCTGATTTGTTGTCTACCTTTTTGTATCTTATGTCTAATATTCATGAAATTTTCGGCTAATAAAGTAATTTCCGCTGTTAGATATCAATGAGTTGCAATAAAAGATTACGAATATGTAATAGGTTTATTCTTTTTTTACCTTCTTACCCAAAAATGTAGTTCAGGGCCGTATTATGGTAAAATAAATATGTAATATTTTGGTGATGGAATTTTCTGTACGAAACGTGATGAAAGGATTTAATTAAATTGAAAAAATATCAGGTCCGTATTCAATATTTAATCACACTGAATTATAGAGCAAAAACAGTGGCCATGAGAACGTGTTTTTCATTTTGAGTTATCTTAACAAATATAGCCAGGAAACAATTGAAACCAAAATTGAAAATTCCGGTTTTTTCGAATATCTTCGGAAGTACTCGGAATTTTTTAAAACGGAAAACGGCATTTTATTGAGCATCAAATTGCGCAACTTTGCCTCCATTTAACCGATCCTGTATCTCTTACGGTTTCCGAAATCCCAATGATGAGCGTCGAATTCGAGCCACCCTGTACCTACCTGCTTTACGGCGCGGTGTCGAAATTTCTTCCAACATAATTTAACCTTTCGATTACCCCAGGTACAAACACTATTTGGTGTCGAAAGTTCGCCCGCCGATTTTTACCTGACTGTAATAAGGTCACGTACTGGCGTATTTTCCACCGTATTTGAAAAATTTAGATAATTTTGCAAAAGTTAGAATTTGTCCATAAAATTTCATTATATTCACGGTAAAAATTCAAAATTAGCTTTTAAAAATTGATTTTTTATGGGGAGGTGTCTAACAAAAAACCAACAATGAGCTAGGTCAGGTCTGGGTTACGTGTAGCAACTCAACCATGACTCCGTCTAGCAACTCAGCCCAATTAATTAAGACTTTCACCTCGGAATCTCACGGAATAAGCTGAACATCTGTACATACCTTTATTTTGGTACAAAAATACTCTCCTAAAAATCCTCTATAATATCGTGTAAGGAACTCGAAATATGACAGGTCAAATGTCAAAAATATCACTTTTTTGCGAATATTTCGTTTATTTTACCTCTAACCGCATTAATATTTATTATCGAATACCAGTATTCGAATACCAGAATATTCGAAAACGATATTCAGAATAAAGAATACCTCATACTGACCAAAAAGTTCGAATACCGAATACCAAACACATAAATCTATTCGAATAGTATTCGAATACCGCACAAATGTATTCTGAATAGTATTCAGAATACCGAGTATTCTAATACTACCCAACTATGCCATGGCATAACAATGTTTGGGAAACGCTGATCTAGTATTATTATCGACTTTGATAGTACGGCTCTGTAAAATTAGGCAATGAGTACCAATTCATAAGAAATGTCAAATAAAAGAAATGATAAAAATAATCCAAGAATTATTTCGACATCAATTAAAAAAACTTAATTAATAGGCCTTCACCATTCTGTCAAGATTTATTATTCCTTAAATATATTATTGTCGTTCGAATAAACACAAAACTGATGCCCCCATACTTAGTTAGCACTGCCTTTTGAAAAAATATTATTATTTTTTGTGCTGTTTTTGTGCTATTCTGTGCCGTTAAAAGAAACTTTATTTATGCATTTATTTCCAAAATATAAAAAAAAACAAAATAGGGAGTACCTACTCAGCACTGCCTTTTTAATTTTTTTTTTTTTTTACTGTTTTGTGCTGTTTTTGTGCTATTCTGAGCCGTTATTAGAATCTTTATTTATGCATTTATTTCCGAGATATAAACGCGAGTTTATTGCAAATTTATGTAACCACGAAGCTTAAACTAGCAACTAAAATTAGAAGGTGACCCAGTGGAATATATACTAGTTCATAACTTCAATGCGCAAAATTTGTTAACTATCAAAATATATCAGAGGGCTTAATTTAGAGATATTTAACAGTAAGATATTAAAATCGAATCAGTTCGCGAGTTTATTGCAAATTTATGTAACCACGAAGCTTAAACTAGCAACTAAAATTAGGAGGTGACCCAGTGGAATATATACTAGTTCATAACTTCAATGCGCTATATTTGTTGACTATCAGAATATATCAGAGGGTTTAATTTAGAGAAATTTAACAGTAAGATTTTAAAATCGAATCCGTTCGCGAGTTTATTGCAAATTTTCCTAACCACGAATCTAAAACTAGCGACTAAAATTTGGAGGTGGTTACGTAAATTTTCAATAAACTCGCGAACGGATTCGATTTTAATATCTCACTGTTAAATATCTCTAAATTAAGCCCTCTGATATATTTTGATAATCAACAAATTTTGCGCATTAAAGTTATGAACTAGTATACATATATTCCACTGGGTCACCTTCTAACTTTAGTCGCTAGTTTTAGCTTCATGGTTACGAAAATTTGCAATAAACTCACGAACGAATTCGATTTTAATATCTTACTGTTAAATATCTCTAAATTAAGCCCTCTGATATATTTTGATAGTCAACAAATTTTGCGCATTGAAGTTATGAACCAGTATATATTCCAGTGGGTCACCTTCTAATTTTAGTCGCTAGTTTTAGCTTCGTGGTTACGAAAATTTGCAATAAACTCGCGAACGGATTCGATTTTAAAATCTTGCTGTTAAATATCTCTAAATTAAGACCTCCGATATATTTTAATAGTCAAAAAATTTTGCGCATTGAAGTTATGAACTAGTATATACTCCACTGAGTCACTTCTAATTTTGGTAGCTAGTTTTAGCTTCGTGGTTACGAAAATTTGCAATAAACTCGCAAACGGATTCGATTTTAATATCTTGCTGTTAAATATCTCTAAATTAAACCCTCTGATATATTTTGAAAGTCAAAAAATTTTGCGCATTGAAGTTATGAACTAGTGTATACTCCACTGGGGCACCTTCTAATTTTAGTCGCTACTTTTAGCTTCGTGGTTACGAAAATTTGCAATTAACTCGCGAACGGATTCGATTTTAATATCTTACTGTTAAATATTTCTAAATTAAAACCTCTGATATATTTTAATAATCAACAAATTTTGTGCATTGAAGTTATGAACTAGTATATACTCCACTGAGTCACCTCCTAATTTTGGTAGCTAGTTTTAGCTTCGTGGTTACGAAAATTTGCAATAAACTCGCGAATGAATTCGGTTTTAATATCTTACTGTTAAATATCTCTAAATTAAGCCCTCTGATATATTTTGATAGTCAAAAAATTTTGCGCATTGAAGTTATGAACTAGTATATATTCCACTGGGTCACCTTTAATTTTAGTTGCTAGTTTAAGCTTCGTGGTTACGAAAATTTGCAATACACTCGCGAACGGATTCGATTTTAATATCTTACTGTTAATTATCTCTAAATTAAGACCTCTGATATAATTTAATAGTCAACAAATTTTGCGCATTGAAGTTATGAACTAGTATATATTCCACTGAGTCACCTTCTCATTTTAGTCGCTACTTTTAGCTTCGTAGTTACCAAAATTTGCAATAAACTCGCGAATGGATTCGATTTTAATATCTTACTGTTAAATATCTCCAAATTAAGACCTCTGATATATTTTAATAGTCAACAAATTTTGCGCATTGAAGTTATGAACTAGTGTATACTCCACTGGGACACCTTCTAATTTTAGTCGCTACTTTTAGCTTCGTGGTTACGAAAATTTGCAATTAACTCGCGAACGGATTCGATTTTAATATCTTACTGTTAAATATCTCCAAATTAAGACCTCTGATATATTTTAATAGTCAACAAATTTTGCGCATTGAAGTTATGAACTAGTATATACTCCACTGAGTCACCTTCTCATTTTGGTAGCTAGTTTTAGCTTCGTGGTTACGAAAATTTGCAATAAACTCGCAAACGGATTCGATTTTAATATCTTGCTGTTAAATATCTCTAAATTAAACCCTCTGATATATTTTGAAAGTCAAAAAATTTTGCGCATTGAAGTTATGAACTAGTGTATACTCCACTGGGGCACCTTCTAATTTTAGTCGCTACTTTTAGCTTCGTGGTTACGAAAATTTGCAATTAACTCGCGAACGGATTCGATTTTAATATCTTACTGTTAAATATTTCTAAATTAAAACCTCTGATATATTTTAATAATCAACAAATTTTGTGCATTGAAGTTATGAACTAGTATATACTCCACTGAGTCACCTCCTAATTTTGGTAGCTAGTTTTAGCTTCGTGGTTACGAAAATTTGCAATAAACTCGCGAATGAATTCGGTTTTAATATCTTACTGTTAAATATCTCTAAATTAAGCCCTCTGATATATTTTGATAGTCAAAAAATTTTGCGCATTGAAGTTATGAACTAGAATATATTCCACTGGGTCACCTTCTCATTTTAGTCGCTAGTTTTAGCTTCGTGGTTACGAAAATTTGCAATACACTCGCGAACGGATTCGATTTTAATATCTTACTGTTAATTATCTCTAAATTAAGACCTCTGATATAATTTAATAGTCAACAAATTTTGCGCATTGAAGTTATGAACTAGAATATATTCCACTGGGTCACCTTCTCATTTTAGTCGCTAGTTTTAGCTTCGTGGTTAAGAAAATTAGCAATTAACTCGCCAACGGATTCGATTTTAATATCTTACTGTTAAATATCTCTAAATTAAGACCTCTGATATATTTTAATAGTCAACAAATTTTGCGCAATAAAGTTATGAACTAGAATATATTCCACTGGGTCACCTTCTCATTTTAGTCGCTAGTTTTAGCTTCGTGGTTACGAAAATTTGCAATACACTCGCGAACGGATTCGATTTTAATATCTTACTGTTAATTATCTCTAAATTAAGACCTCTGATATAATTTAATAGTCAACAAATTTTGCGCATTGAAGTTATGAACTAGAATATATTCCACTGGGTCACCTTCTCATTTTAGTCGCTAGTTTTAGCTTCGTGGTTAAGAAAATTAGCAATTAACTCGCCAACGGATTCGATTTTAATATCTTACTGTTAAATATCTCTAAATTAAGACCTCTGATATATTTTAATAGTCAACAAATTTTGCGCAATAAAGTTATGAACTAGAATATATTCCACTGGGTCACCTTCTCATTTTAGTCGCTAGTTTTAGCTTCGTGGTTACGAAAATTTGCAATACACTCGCGAACGGATTCGATTTTAATATCTTACTGTTAATTATCTCTAAATTAAGACCTCTGATATAATTTAATAGTCAACAAATTTTGCGCATTGAAGTTATGAACTAGAATATATTCCACTGGGTCACCTTCTCATTTTAGTCGCTAGTTTTAGCTTCGTGGTTAAGAAAATTAGCAATTAACTCGCCAACGGATTCGATTTTAATATCTTACTGTTAAATATCTCTAAATTAAGACCTCTGATATATTTTAATAGTCAACAAATTTTGCGCAATAAAGTTATGAACTAGAATATATTCCACTGGGTCACCTTCTCATTTTAGTCGCTAGTTTTAGCTTCGTGGTTACGAAAATTTGCAATACACTCGCGAACGGATTCGATTTTAATATCTTACTGTTAATTATCTCTAAATTAAGACCTCTGATATAATTTAATAGTCAACAAATTTTGCGCATTGAAGTTATGAACTAGAATATATTCCACTGGGTCACCTTCTCATTTTAGTCGCTAGTTTTAGCTTCGTGGTTAAGAAAATTAGCAATTAACTCGCCAACGGATTCGATTTTAATATCTTACTGTTAAATATCTCTAAATTAAGACCTCTGATATATTTTAATAGTCAACAAATTTTGCGCAATAAAGTTATGAACTAGAATATATTCCACTGGGTCACCTTCTCATTTTAGTCGCTAGTTTTAGCTTCGTGGTTACGAAAATTTGCAATACACTCGCGAACGGATTCGATTTTAATATCTTACTGTTAATTATCTCTAAATTAAGACCTCTGATATAATTTAATAGTCAACAAATTTTGCGCATTGAAGTTATGAACTAGAATATATTCCACTGGGTCACCTTCTCATTTTAGTCGCTAGTTTTAGCTTCGTGGTTAAGAAAATTAGCAATTAACTCGCCAACGGATTCGATTTTAATATCTTACTGTTAAATATCTCTAAATTAAGCCCTCTGATATATTTTGATAGTTAACAAATTTTG
The DNA here is from genome assembly GCA_014170235.1 of Listronotus bonariensis. Classification (NCBI taxonomy): domain Eukaryota; kingdom Metazoa; phylum Arthropoda; class Insecta; order Coleoptera; family Curculionidae; genus Listronotus; species Listronotus bonariensis. The sequence goes on from JACEGR010004901.1 coordinate 68,218, forward strand.
CGCATTGAAGTTATGAACTAGTATATATTCCACTGGGTCACCTCCTAATTTCAGTCGCTAGTTAAAGCTTCGTGGTTATGAAAATTTGCAATAAACTCGCGAACAGATTCAATGTTACCTTACGGTTAAATATCTCTAAATGAAGACCTCTGATATATTTTAATAGTCAAAAAATTTTGCGCATTGAAGTTATGAACTAGTGTATATTCCAACAAATTTATAAACACTCACAGAATCCTGTTTTATTACTTATTCGATATTCGTCCTCACACAGCTTTTGGAAGATGTATCTTATCGTTATATTCCAAAGTAAAAATGGAGATTTGATTGAAAAAAGTATGATTTGAAACTAGCTTCTTTAATTTTAATAAAGCCCTTCTTAAATTTACTGTATCCTTGAATCTACGCCTAAACCAACCAACAAGCATAAAAAAATACAAAAAATAAGAAAACCAAAACATTAAATGAATACAGGTGAGGAATCTTGGTTCTTAGGTTTGGACCTCATTCAGTGTTCCATTCTTGCGAAGTACAGATCCCTGAAGATGTCATGTGCAATCGATGGCGAAACGTCGGTAAACGACTTTAATTTGACGCGATCCAAACCCAAGTACCAAGATTCGTCAGTTGACCAAGGCCGTGAAAGCTTCCGTTCTATGTTAACGAATACAGGTGTTTAGAATCGTTTTAAACCTTAAGTTTTTTTACAAATGGTGAAAAAATAAGGTGTATATTTTAGAATTCATTGGTTCTGTTTTCTATTGATAGCCGAGGTCTAATTATATTTCGTGCCGTTTTAATTACAAGGAATAAAATAACAACTGTTACTAATAGTTTATGTGATTGACTGCTGAATAAATGATTGACAGGCCGAATATTAATAAATAAAGTTTAAATTATATACAGGGTGATTCAAAAATCGATCACGAAACTTAAGGGGGTGATTCTACTTGACAGAATAAGGGTAGGGCTTCATATATTTTTTTTTAAATGTCATTCGTTTTCGAGTTACAAGCCGTCAACGTTCAATTTTTATTTTGGTTTTTTCGCCATATTGCATTTATTTTTAACCAATCCAGTTAATATTTGGTACACAAATCGAGCTTTGCAGATTCTAAAATTTTAAGACAATAGTACTTTTTTAAATACCGCCAGCGGGCACTTTACCTAAAATTTAACATTTATTTACATCATAACTTTTTATTTTAACTGATATAGCAAAGCTGGGGCGCCATTTTACAGAGAATTAAAAACTTAAAAAATAAGGTACTCTTTATTAAAGACGATAAACCTCACCGTTTAGGCACCAATAGACATCAAAGTTTTCAATATTTAAGCCAGTCCAATACCTTTTTCGGTTACAAGATCCAATGAGTGATAATAAATATCCGCAATAATTATAACATGTTTTTTTTTTCCGAGTGTTTTTAAATAAACAATCCGACGACCATAATCCGATGTACCAATATTTACGTAAGTTGACAGAAACTTTCCATGTTTATCCTTAAATTTATGTGCTACTTGACCTTGTTTTACAAATTTGTTATAATTTTTTCAGTGACTGTTTTGCTTTTTCAATGAAATATATTTTTGGTGAAGAAATTTTATTAGTAAACAAACATAACAATTTAAAACCTATAACTTGTTTAAAGATTGGTTGCTACAGTAGATTTTTGCGTATGATTTCTATTGTTTTTACGTAGCGTTACCAAATATAAATACCACGGTAGTCAAATTACCTTAAGCACTCATTTGACCCTTGTGGTATCGGTAGAACTACCTTACGCTGCCCACAGAGGCGCAGGTCTACCCACGGTCTACCTGATCGAAAGAACTGTACAGTTTTTTATTCAGGTAGACCTGAGTCCTTGTGGTACAGTTTTTTAACCTGTTCAGGCGACCGAAGTAAAATCAAAATACCCTTTTGTTGCCGCCACAGACACGCAGGTCGACCGTAGAGGTTGTAAAGTTTTTTTAACCTGTTTATTTTAAAAGGCGACTGAAGCCGGCATCCTTTCTGAACTCGAGGGTGTCACTTAAAATACTTTTTGACAAAAAATAATTTCGGTCGAGTGGCGTAGTTCCAGGAGGGCACTAGCAACTTTTCTTCCAAATGTAAAAAAAATGATAAAAGATACAGGCTGTTTTATTTAAAAATTTAAAGTACCGGAAGTGACTGAAAAGTAAAAATATGCGGAAATTTTCCGCTTGTCATATCGTTTACTTATACCAAGTCTCATTTTGATAAGTCTAATATTTTGGGAGTTATAGCTTGATTAATAAATTCATTGACATTCGGTTTTCACGAATTGTTTAGTTTTATTATGCTAAAAAGTATAAACAGAATATTTCATTTATACCGTATAAATAAAGGACAAAATACAATTTTGATTGGACTCCGAAACCTATGTAACCCCTTCCAAACCCAAATTAAAATCAAACAAATTCATTCTCATGCCATTCCATAAATTTTAAGAAACCCCGATGAATATACAAAAAAAAACCTACCCCATCAGCAAAAACTTTTCTGAGACCTGTACATATGATTCACCTCACACTCCGATCGGCCTGCAGCGGAAAAACCCGTTAATCTCACGCGTTACGCCCCCAACTCACCCCAATTTCCCCCAACTTTCCCCAACACAAGGCGCCTCAGATCGATAGAGCTGGGCTCGCGCCAAGCGGCGCCAGTGTCGCCATCACGCGGCCAAGGTCATCGGGTCTAGGTCAGCTCAGGAGCGGTTCGCGTTGCTATCAGCTTGACGGTAAGCTTGAAACTGGGTGGTAAGAGGTAGCTGGGCTGCGGAATGTACATTTAAAACAGATTGACAATGTCAGAGATTATTTATACTAAGGTGGGCATGACGTTGCCACCATATATTTGCGACCATTTTCTTGACGTCACCCAATACCTTCTCGGCAATGTTATTATCCCAAATATGCCCAATGTCCTACATGAGAACGCTATCAAATTCGTCACAATTTTTTGGATGAACTCTGAATTTAGCAGAGTTTAAGTTATTGCCAGTTAGGTAAAGCTTGTAACTTTGAGACTCTTTGTTTGACCTCCGGACAGTGCGGACGTGCGTAGAGGACTACAAAGTTCTTCCCGGAGTGGCGGCTAGAGGTGTCGTACGAACGTTTTTTACCTTCGGGGATCAAGGAAAGATTCACGCTTAATTGACGGCATCTTTCTTCTGGATCTAAGCGCTGTGAGCGAAGATTCCTATAAGCTGATGGTATCCTGTTTGGTGGTGAACACGAGGTATTTCTCAAATGGCGGGAAATAGATGGGCGTGCCATGGAAACTGTCAGTAGTGAAAGTGAAGGTTATACGTAACACCAGTAGCAGATCCGGGTTTGACAACCGACAATTTATGCATTGCATCGATTGTTGAATTATTTGTTTTCTTTTTAGAATTTCTGGGAGCTACGAGCTCGATTATCCAGATTTTCCGCCGACGAAGCCCTGGAAAGCATAGTCCGGAAGGGGGAGAGTGGTGGATTGGACCTGAAGGGACCAAAACCAAGAAAAAAACAATAGAAATAGAAATAGAAAGCTTGTAACTTTGTTTGTGGGGGAAGTACTAAACCGATCATGAAAGTGTTTTCAGTCAGAAAGCTACACTATTCAGGAGTGCTATAGGCCATATTTTATTATGCTTGAACAACAAGTTCAGAGAAAAATAATGGCATATGTATATCAAGTTTTTTTCAGTGTTAAATTCAGACTTTTTTCCGGAAGGAGTTTAAGATTAATTATTAAAATTATATTGTTTTATACTATACAAGCTGACCCATCCCACCTCATTGAGCTGGCGTTAATTTCTTTTCTAAACTTTTTGTACAATTATAATAAAATATAGCCTATAGCACTCCAAAATAGTATGGCTTTCTGATTGTGAAAGAATTTTTATAATCGGTTCAGTTCTTCCAAAGATTAGCCCTTACAAACAAACAAAGTTACAAACTTTACCTCTTTATAATATTAGTTAAAATAGGTAACTTAATTTGTTGCTTTGTTCTTATCTATTTTTATTTTAAAAAAAATGCATTGGCCGGGAAACGAACCCGGGCCGCCCGCGTGGTAGGCGAGCATTCTAACACTGAAAAACCGTTTCATTTTGGAAGGTAGTCGCCCAGTGCCATTATTAAACAGGGTGTCCGGAAAGGTGAGGTCAAAAATGATAGGGGTGATAGAGTGAGACAAATTAATGTTAGTACTTCATATGAAAAAAAGTTCTATCTCGCTTAGTTAGGGAGATATTAACCTTTAAAGCACAGACGTATAATATAAAGGTTTTTAATTGGGAGGGTTTTGACGACCACAAAATTTTAGGTATCAAAACCTTAAAGAAAAAAAAATGGTCCCCATTTAAAAACGCTGACTTTTCCTGCCTTCACATTCTTCTTCTTCTATACTAACGGAGGGATCCACATGTGACAAAGGGCTTTTCCCTACAGATTTTCCTTCTTCGCCATGCTAGGGGGTTCAAGACCCCCAACCCCCCTTATATACGCCCGTGCTTCAAAGTTAGCATAAAAACAACTTATTTCAATTATGACTCTTAAACTGTTGCCACAGTACCAATGATATTTGTTCAACTAAATAACCTTATACTAAGGCTTCTTTTCATAGGTAAGCGGCTGTTTAGAAAGTCGGGATTATACAGGGTGAGATGATTTTTTAAAATTTTTTGTAGGTATTTTTGAAAGAGGTAACAAATTTGACGTTTTGCTTTGACCCTTTAATTCCTTTATCTTTTCTCTACAAAAAAGGTATACCTTATTTAAATTGATATCTAAGATCGTTTTTCATAAAGTCGCATTTTAAATCCAAAAGACCAGCATTTTGTATGTAAAAAAAAATCATTTTTTTATCAAAATTACTAAAATATGCTAAAATTATTAAAAACTGTCTTTACCTATAATATAAATCTTAAGACGCTTAAAAACACCATTTTATACCTTTTTAATAGAATAAAGATAAAGGAATCAAACGGTTAAAAAATCAAATTTGTTACCTGTGTCAAAAATGAAAAAAAAAAAAAATCGTCTCACCCTATATAATCACGACTTACTGAACAGCCGCTTACCTATAAAAAGAAGCCTTAGTGTAAGGTTATTTAGTTGCCCAAACATCATTGGTACTGTGGCAACAGTTTAAAAGTTATTTTTGAAATAAGTTTTTTTTATTCTAATTTTGAAGGTCAATATTTCCCTAACGAAGCGAAATAGAACTTTTTTTATATGAAGTACTAACATTTTTTGGCTCACTCTATCACACCTATCATTTTTGACCTCACCTTTCCGGACACCCTGTATATTTTCACTGACTTGACATACATATGCCATTATTCTTTTCTGAATTTTTTCTTTAATAATAAAAAAATATAGCCTATATCACTCCTGAATAGTGTAGCTTTCTGATTGTGAAATAATTTGCATGATCGGTTCAGAATTTCCGAAGATTAGCCACTACAAACAAACAAACTTACAAACTTTACCTCTTTATTAGTATACAGGGTCCAATTTAATTAATGGCTAAAAATACAGGCTATGATTCCTTAGCTTATTTTAGGAAGAAAAATTTATATGAACATATGTCCTAAACCTTTTAACTTTTGAGATATCCCATGTAAATTTTGAAGTAGTCAAATATTGGCTCCCTAATTATTTTAGAAAAAATGCTATTGTAATGAGTAAACTGTTTAATACTTCTGCAACGTAGTATCTCATTATGCACCCTGTACTCTAGAAATCAACAATAAAAACACCATATCGATTTATTAGTGACAATTTTATAATGTCCTTGCCAAAACTGAACAATTTTATACGGGAATTTCAAAAGAATCCTCGCTATTCATTTTAGTTTACAGCTAATTCCAACACATGCACTCACAGTTACGCAAGACAATAAAACAATTTTTTCTACAGACTTTAGAAGTCAATTTATGACAAAAATATCAGGATTTAATCAAATGCTCAAATATTCCTCCATTAACTGCCAGACAATAACCCAAATGATGAAACTCATTTCTTATGTTGGTTAGTCGGAATATCGATATTCTGGCACATTCAGCGGAAATAGCATTCCTTAGCTGGACTAAATTTTCATATTTTTATTGGTAGCTTAGTTTTTAAATGTCCCCATAGAAAAAATCGTTTGGCGAAAGATCACGTCGATTTTCTTCACATTTGCAATTATTGATTACTGTGACTGTAGTTTCAATTTTTTTATCGTCCGTTCTATTGTCGATTTACTTGGTATTGGCCTATTGGGAAAATAGGCTGCAAACATGTCCGCTACTCTTCGATAACTATTTCCCTGGTAAAACCATTTTATAATAGTGATTTTTTCTTGATTTAATTAGTTCATTATTTAAGAATGATGTGACATTGATCTGACAACTTGAGAGAAGAGGTTAAATAATTTTTCTAGTATTTTATTATAAACTTCTAATAATACAAGGCGGGTAAGAAGATAGGAGATTCGTAACTTATTTTAGCATTTATCTCTTAGATCGCGGACTGAGAAGAGCTGAAATTTGTACACTGGGTACAACTTTTCATGCTCTCTAAAAATCCTAATTATATCTTCTTCTAAAATAATTAGGGGAGCCAATATTCCACCACTTCAAAATTTATATGGGATTCCCTATGTCCCGCTCGACGGAGCAACACCCGGTAGATTCTTCGTTAACTTTTTAGTAGTCATCAATTAAATTACACCCTGTAGATACAACTAAACCGAATATATTATATTAAATACAAACTAAACCGAAGTAATTATCTTTAACCTTCGTTACAAGCTACCCCTTACAATATGTTTATATACATAGATCGTAGCAAATTGAGATTAAATCTTAAATATTCAACAGCTTAGACCTGCAATTTTACCCTCCACAAAACCAAAAACGAATACTTGACCGAAACTGCGTTAGCCAGACCCTTCTCTATCTTATTCCCTGCACGCATATCACCCGTCCCCATTGGATCTAGGATTGATATTCACCCCGTTCCTCGAGTCCCAAAGGGCGTAGGAGGCAGGGCTACGGAGGATCGTTGTCAAGTTCAAGGTTAGTTGGCCACGCCCGGCACTGCCCTACACCCACGCGGGGCAGGGACGTCTTTGCTTATGACTGTCAACCGAATGGAAATGGCTGGAATATAAAATCCCTGTACGGCTTCAGGATATCTTTTAAACAGCTATAAAGTCAGTTCTGCTTTTAATGGTGTCATATCTAAAATCTGACAATCTGGAAAATGGCGTAACTAAAAACAAATGATAAAAACTCTTCTTATTGGTCAGTTAAGTTGGTAGCCATGTTTAATGACTTTTGGACCAAAGTATACATTTTTTCACTTTTTTAATGTGGCAGCTTGCATGTTTATGATAGAAACTATACTAGAGAAAAAAAATTAAGGGATACAAAAAATACTCCAAATTCTTTGAGGTTTTTCAAGTGACTGTATTTCCCGTAAAAATGGTCGTACTGGAATTTAAAAAAAAAACACATTTAAACGCTAAAGGTTTTTTTTAAGACCTAACGATGAAAAAAATATCAAGCAACGTGTACCGCGCAATTCTAATAAATACCGGAAAAATATTTTTCGAAATTTTATCGGTTCTCTTTTTTGGTCTTTTGGAAAAAATTATGGATTAAATCTAAACATTAGTGGTTTTCTCGAAATTTCCAATTCAGCGCCCGATTATCCCCGAAGCCACCAAAACCATTTTTCCAAATTAATGTAAAGAAGAAAAAAATATAGTACTTATTTTTCAAAAAACCCGTAACTGATTTTTGTGGTAATTTTAGGGCTGGCAAAAACCGGAAAAAACAAAACCGGTTTAGGTTAAAACCGGTTAACCGAATATTAAAAACCGGTATTAAAAACCGGTTTTTAAAACCGAAAAATGGTCTTTAAAACCGAAAACCGAAGTTTAAATGATTTGTTTATATATGACTATTTTCAACCAGCATATTAAAAAATGTTAAATAATGTTAAAAATACATTTTAATAAAAATAAATAATTTTTGTACTATATTAAAAAATGGGTTTTTAAAATTAATTTTGTTACATATCTTTTAAAATTGAAATCGAATTTAAAAATGTTTTATATGAAAATTGCTCATTTTTGTATGTAGATTAAGATTCTAAATACAAAAATTGGAGTTCCCTTTTGAAAAAACAAAGCTGATATGGATATGACCTTAAAATTTTAGTCAAGGTCACAAACTAATAATACCATTAAATTTGCCCCTTTATTTCAAACAATTCTTACTAGAAACACTTTCTTCTAAATTGCGCCGTTTTCTGGTTATTTGCCTGTCTAAGGTTAAATGAACCACCCTGTATAAACCAATATCCGATTTTACAAAATGAACGGTTTTTCTTTATATTTTATTTTTATTTAATGTAATTTCTTAGGCAACATAATACAATACATATACAGGGTGATTCACGGTCGATGGTAGGTTAGACGTTTATGGAAAACGGAACGCAGAATTTTTCTGAAAATTTGGCATCTTACATTTTCTTACCTGTTCTATCGATCTAAAATATTTTGCAGCATTGCGACGTTGCCGCTTCTATCAAAAGTCCTAGAAACTTTATTTTTTTAATGGAACACCCCTATATTAACAAGTCTTTATATTCGCCCTTTTATTATAAAACTTTTTTATTAATATTGCCCTATACCTATCTCTATCGGTTTTTGAGATAAAAAATATTTTGTGTTAAATATGGTGCAAAACATGGCCCTAATTAAACTTAAGTAAATTAGTGCTCTCAATTTATGAAAAGTTGATGTTTTGGTGGTAGTTTAGACAGACACGATGTATTTAATTTACACCGGCAAATCGACTCCATATCATACAGGGCGTGCTAAAATTACTATTATATCTGTTATTGTTAAAAGGAGTCAAAAAATCATTTTTTCAAATGAAACCCCCTGTATATTACTCAAAAAATTAAAGATGAAGAAGAACGCTTTAAGATGACATATCATGTCCCTCTATACCTAAATTATCAAGATTTTTTAATAAATCCGCTTTTTGTAAAAAATATTTTTAAAGAATTTAATGTTAAGTAACCATGGAAATATCAAGCTTATGACAGTTTGGTGACTTTGAATTTTATGAAATTATTTATTTTACACGGACAGTGTGATCAAATTATTGCCAGAAGTTGCAAAAAATTTAACCAAATGTATTCTGAATTAAGACCAATGAACGAGAGGAAATTTATACGACTACAAAATAATTAAATTAACATGTGAAAGTACAGAAAATAACATAATTAGGACGAATTAAAATAACAAAATTGTAAACAAAATAACACATTTTAAAATAAATGCTGAAATGTCATTTACATTCTAAACATTTTAAAATGTGCTTTTGTACACGACTCGTGGTTGCTTTTTCAATTTGATGGGGATTCAGATCTTCAATACACCGCACTATTCGCCGTCGCAGTTCTTCTTTAGTAGGCACTAGAGTAATGTACATCCTTTCTTTTAAAACACCCAAAAAAAAGTCAAGCTGCGTGAAATCGGGTGATCTCGGTGGCCAATCCCATGGCCCCAAGCGCCTAAACCAACGATCGTCAAACATTTCGTAAAGTTCCCTGGAAACTTCCTGGGTACAATGAGCTGGCGATCCGTCCAGTTGAAACCACGAATTCCTATATTCCTCTAAAGACAAATTATCGACAAAAACGGTAACAGTCTTCCTTAGTATTTTGAGATATCTCTGAGCATTGAGTGTGTCATCATAAATAAAAAGCTAATTTTATTCTTCTTAAAAATACAGAAAACATTTAGTTCAAATTTTTCTTGAAACCCCATTTTTTTTATCACGTTTCATTTTGGAAGATTATTTTAAAGACTGTCAATAACTGTTTATAAGTTACTTATAAAAGTCACCAAAGTGTGTCATAAGCTTGATATTTCCATGGTTACTTAAAATTAAATTCTTTAAAAATATTTTTTACAAACTTTTTACAAAAAGCGGCTTATTAAGAAAACTTGATGATTTAGGTATAGGGACATGATATGTCATCTTAAAGCGTTCTTCTTCATCTTTAATTTTTTTGAGTAATATACAGGGGGTTTCATTTGAAAAATGATCTTTTGACCCCTTTTAAGAATAACGGAAATAATAGTAATTTTAGCACGCCCTGTATGATATGGAGTCGATTTCTCGGTGTAAATTAAATACATCGTGTCTGTCTAAACTACCACAAAAACATCAACTTTTCATGAATTGAAAGCACTAATTTACTTAAGTTTAATTAGGGCCATGTTTTGGACCATATTTAACACAAATTATTTTTTATCTCGAAAACCGATAGAGATAGGTATAGGACAATAGTAACAAAAAGAATTATAATAAAAGGGCGAATATAAAAATTTGTTAATATAAGGGGTGTTCCATTTAAAAAATAAAGTTTCTAGGACATTTTGATAAAAGCGGCAACGTCGCAATGCTAAAAATATTTTAGATCGATAGAACAGGTAAGGAAATGTAAGATGCTAAATTTTCAGAAAAATTCTATGTTCCGTTTTCCATAAACGTCTAACCTACCATCGACCGTGAATCACCCTGTATATATGCTCCCTAATGGGCCATCGACCTAGGTGCTTCAGCCCTTGGGGTGTAACATATTTTTAATAGGTAAAGTGTTTTCTTTTTAGATATAAACCGCAATCAACCAAAAACCTATTAATTGATATTCGAAGAACCGCTTTTCGATTTTGGGCTGATTATCCACAAAAACCGGTACCTATTCGAAACCGATTATCCGAAAACCGATATTTAAAAACCGCTTTTTAAAACCGGTTAACCGATATTCGAAAACCGGTTTTCAAATACCGGTTAACCGGTATTCAAAACCGGTTTTCGGTTTTGGCCAAACCGCGGTTAACCGAAAACCGGTTAACTGGTTAACCAAAAAACCGATTTCGGCTGCCAGCCCTAGTAAAATACATAAAAAATGGGATTTTAAAAGGTGAAAATCAAATATTGTGTTCCACTTTTAGCTTAAAAATCAAGAATCGTGTGCAGACAGAAGAGAGTGAAAATAAAGTTGGTTTGATTTTCAACTTTAAAGATGGATATCTCGGGAACGAAACATTTCCGAGAAAAAATTAGTCAAAATCGGAGTTGCTCGCACTTTCCAGACTATTTCGGAGAAATTTTATGCTCCTTCCATTAGAAATTTCTACTTCCTGAATTAGAAAATCAGTCCCCAGGTTATATTTCATCAGATGATGCAATACATAAAATAAACGTTTGCAACTACCAGTAAATCCTAATCGTTGTCATATTTAGTATTAAATCATTCGGTAATTTACTAGAAAGTTACGGCAACCCGATTTTGATGAAATTTGGTATACGGGGGTTTTTTGGGGCTCAGATCACAAATCTGAAAAAAAAATTGGCGGAAACGTTTAGTTCTTGAGATACTAATCCTATTTTTACTATATTTCCCTATTCTTTTGGCACACAATTGTTGATTTAAAGCTTAAGCGTCACACATTTGATTTTCACCTTGAAAACCCTGTTTTTCTTACGTTTTTTTAACATTATTTTTGCATTAATGCATAGTTTTACTTTGATAATGCCGGAACTATACATACACATAGGGATTCATGGCACACTGGGATTGAAATGATTCAAAGTAAATCTATGCAATTTAATGCAAAAATAATGTAAAATTCGTAGAAAATGGGGCTTTAAAAGGTAAAAAATCAAATATTGTGGGCCACTTTAGCCTTAAATCAGGAATTGTGTGCAAAAATGGGTAAAAATAGAATTAGTTTAAATTTTAAGTCTAATGATGGATATCTCAAGAATCAGCCACCATTCTTAAAACTAATACTACAAACAATCCTGATTCTTTTCATTTTAATATAAGTTAAGAGTTCTGAGTTGTAATGCCCTCGCAGAAACATATTGGTAATTAAATTTATTAGAAAATAATATTTGACAATATACGGTTAATATGCTGTAAATTTTTACTGCAAATTGCAAGGTTTGGTTTGCCCATTGTACAAAAAGATATTAAGGCTAATGAAAAAGATAAATCGAATTAATATAGCCAGTTGATTATTCGTTCAAGAACTTTCTTAAAAGTCAATACTGTTACGGACATTAAAAATAAGTGTTAGTTTATAGAATTGTATAAAGTTAGGACCTTTTAATTTAGTTTGTTAATTTATTTAAATAATTTACCTTAATTTTTCCAAGTTCTTTCATGACTTTCGAAGGTTTCCGAAAACGCCCGAATTATCCATTAATAACTTTATGCCATCATGTACTATGGAATTTTCACGATATTTCTCGAATATTCTAGATCATTCTTTACTCTTCTACCATACTATAAAAGGGCGACGGGAAACCTCGGATCAGTCAGTACCGATTCGACTTCTTGTGCTGTAGACTTCGAGACAGTGACAATTTAAGATTTTGCCGTTATTGTAACCATAGTTACGTTACATTGTTAATAAAGGTATAAAAACGAAGGCACGTGTTTTTATACGAGGTGTTTTGGAAC